>JAODAL010004053.1:0-162864 GCA_025379985.1 Phyllomedusa bahiana | reverse complement strand
CTGAAGAAAAAAAAAAAAAGTGAGTAAAAAAAAAATTAAAAGATAGAAGCTATTTTTTGATCTCTTTATTATAATTTTTTTGGAAGTTAATTGACCAAAAAACAAAAGATATTTTGTGATTTTTTTAAATTTTATTACAGTGTTCACCATGCGATAAATAACCCCATAACCCATCTGTATATAATGATACCTAGTGCATTAAAACTCTATAATGTACCAAGAACAATCACTGCAGGAGCCCAGAAGTGACTGCCAGCTGGGTTCCTGCTGTACGGGCCGGGATCGGTTATCTCCATGCAGCCAGAGCCGTCTTAACATAAATATGGGCCCCTGGGCATAGCACTGCAGTGAGCCCTACCCAAATTCATGACATCATACTTGGCCATGCCCCGAGCCCTGACACCCCCAAGCACACCCATATTATCACGCCACTTATTTCTGGACACCGGCAGCCTACAAGACTGGCAGGGCAGGGAGCCTTAGGAGCCGTTCACACGGCTTATTTCGGCACGGATTGGCGCCGTACTGCGCGCCGGATTTGCGCTGCAGTACGGCACCAATCCGTTGCAGTAATTACGGTAATCCACTGTTCTCATAGAGAACAGTGGATTCTGTCGCTCCTCCGCGCTCTGCGAATCCGCCGGGCGGGGAGAAACTGACATGCACATTATCCAAGTGCAATACGCGCCGTGGATAATGAAAGTCTATGGGGGCCGCGGCCCGCCCGCCCCGCATTCAAGCCGGAATTGCGAGCGCAATCCGGCTTGAATAAGCCGTGTGAACACGGGCTTAGGCTTCCTTCTCCACCATGGTTTTAAACTGTTTGCACGTCCTAAAAACACACAAACAATTAAATAAGCAAAGCCAACCAAGGGATCCAGGGTATGTTTCTTGTATTCCTCGAACAAACATATACCACACCCTTATACTTGTGGGGCTCCCAGGCAACTGCCTAGTGCACCCAATGTAAAAGATGGCCCAATGCATTGTTTACGGCGCGTCCGCGCCATAAATAATGTGCATGTCACTTTCTCCCCCCGTGGCGGATTTGCTGAGCGGGGAGGAGCGACGGAATCCACTGTTCTCTATGAGAGCAGTGGATTACCGTAATGACTCCGACGGATTGGCGCCGTATTGAAGCGCAAATCCGGCGCGGAATACGGCGCCAATCCGTCGGCAAATAAGCCGTGTGAACGGGGCCTAAGTGGTTTATGTGTATCACAGCAAGAGAAAAATACCCAATAAAACATAACATTTATTAAATTTGCATTAAAAGATCACATACATATACAGCTATCCCCATAGAAGAAAACAGTACAAAAAAACCCATGGAAGAAAGCAGGACTTACAGTTGGACGGTCCACCGATGAGAGGTAGGGAGGCACAAACAATCTTATCTAAGTGGTTTAACATAGGTAGGTGGCCTAGCCTAATACTTTGCCCCTCAGATTTAGAGGTTGTTCACACAGCGTATTTTGGGTCTTTTTTTGTGTGTTTGTTTTTTGTGTATATCCTGTATTTTACTGTAGAGCACAATGTAAAATACATGCCGTCAATCAGACGACGTGTATTTTACCCACATGTCTGAAAAGAATTGACGTCAATTCTTTTCAGGTGTATACACATGTAAAGTATAGGAAGCAGCTGTGCCTCTGGCCATTGCTTGTTGTTTTCGTTTTTAAAATTTGAAACCCCTTTGGGGAAAAGGGGCAAAATTTTTCAACAAAAAAACGAGTGGCTTTTAAACCTTTAAAACCCGGCCTTGGGACAGGAAAAGGCAAAAAATGCCCTTGGAAAGTTTTAAAGGGTTTACATCTTTTATTCCCCTTATCCCCAAAACCCAAATAAAGAACAAAAAATTCGCACTGAAAATTCCCCCCCCAGTGGGAAAAAAAACTTAAAATAAAACCCCCTTTTTTTCTTTTTTTAAATTTTTTACATAAAAGCTTTTAAAAACCCAAAAAAAAAATTTTAACAATAAAATGTTTGAACCCCCTTTTTTTTTACCGACACACACAATTTTGATAACAAAAAAGCCAAAAACGGAAAAACCATAAAAAAACCCTAAAAAACAAATGTATGATTGGGGGTTTTTTCCCCCATTACCTACAAGAAAGAGTTTTAGAAAAGTGAATCAATGAGATATTTAAACCCGAAAAAAAAACCACTTTAAAAATACACCCAAGAAAAACAAGCCTTTATTAAAGAGGTTGTCCCCCACTATATCGATTCATCTTACCTCTGTCCCCTTTTTTTTCAGTTTTTTAAATTTTGGAAAATTTTAAAGGCTACACTGGTCTGCCTAACGTGCCCGCTGAGGACACCAGGTCGTAGCAAAAGGGAAACCCCCTTTCCTAAAAGCCAAACAGCCGAGATCAAAAAGGTCTGTTTCTATATCCCACCACCCGAGCTGAGTAAACCCATACAAAGGAATTTTCTTGGAATAGGGAACCCTGTTTTAAAGGACATACACTCACCGGGGCCCCTTTATTAGGTACACCTTCCAACTGCTCGTTAAAAAAACTTAAATTTTTTTTAAACAGCCAAAACACATGGGGGGAAAAAATCATGCATTTACACACAGAAAACATGGTTTAAGAAAAATCTCCTTCAGTTTTTAAAAACCCAGCCCTCCTTTTGGGGAAGAAAGGTTTATTTTAGGCCTTTGAACGTGGCAGGTTTTTGTGCCAGAAGGCAGGGGCTGATTTTTCAAAAACTGATGATCTCCTGGGGTTTTCCCCGCACAACCAATCTCCCAGGGTTTTTCAGAGAATGGTCCCCCCAAAAAAAAAAACATCCCCGTGAGCAGCAGTCCTGTTGGGGGGAAAAGCCTTGTTTATGCCAGAGGTTTAAAGGGAAATGGGCAGACGGTTTCGAGCTGATAGAAAGGCAACAGTGACTCCAAAAAGCCCACCCCCGTTCAAAACCCAAAAGGGAAACAGAAGACATCTTTTGAACGCACAGTACGGCGAACTTTTTAGGCAGTTTGGGGGACAGGGACAGAAGACCACCCCCGGGTGCCACTCCTTTCAGCAAAAAACAGGAAACTGAGGGGCCCCTTTTGGCCCCAACCCATCGAAATTGGACAGTAGAAAAAATTGAAAAAAGGGTTTCCTGGTCGGGTGATTTTCGATTTTTGCTTCGACATTTTGGATGGGAGGTTCCCGAATTTTCCCCAACAACATGAAAGCATGGGGTCCATCCGGCCCCTTTTATTTAACGGTTTAGGCTGGGGGTGGTGGTTTTCCCTGGGGTGGGGAATATTTTTCTTTGGGACTCCCTTTTTGGCCCCCCGGTACCAATTGACATCGTTGCAACACCTTTTGGAATTCATGCCACAAGAATTTAGCAGTTCCAAGGGAAAAGGGGGTTTCCCAACCCCCTTACTAGCATGGTTACCAAAAAAGTGGGCCGGGGATTGGGAGAATTTGGGAAATGACTTTTTTTTGCAAATTTTTTAACATAAAAAGCATCCTTTAGTGAGAAAAACCCCTTTAAGGGCCCCATCAAGGGAAAAAATTAAAAAAATTTTGATTTTTTGGGAATCTAAACCAGTTTCCCCACCCCTTAATTTTTATTTCTTTTAGGCAGACGGGTTTGGGCCCTTTTTTTACTATTTTTTTTTTGTTTTTAATCCCGAGTGGACTTGATTTTTTTTAAAAAACTTTACATTATTTTTTTTTTAAATAACATCAGGGAAAAATTTTGTTTTAAAAAATTTTAATTTTTTTTGTTTTCATGTTGTTTATCAAAAATGTTCAACAAAACAGGTGAAAAGGGTTACAAGAAAATTTAAAAAAAGAGAAACCCCCCCAAAAAAAAAAAAACCACCCATCATTTCAACCTGAGGGCCCCCCCGCTGGGCAGCATCGCCAGCAGTGCACCCCGGACCCCCCTGCCGAAACATCGCCAAGCGTGCACCCCGGCGCTTCCCCCCTCAGAGCATCGCCCAAACAGGCACCCAGAGCGCTCCCCCCCGCTGCAAGCATCGCCCCAACCCTTTCACCCAAGAGCGCTCCCCTGCTGCAGAGGGATCGCCAAGCAGTGGCACCCAGAGCTGCCCCCCTGCTGCAGAGCCCTCCCCCAAGCAGGGCACCCAAGCGCTCCCTGCTGCAAGGGATCGCCAAGCAGTGCACCCCAAAAGGTCCCCTGCTGCCCAAACAACCCCCAAGCATTCAACCCAGAGGGCCCCCCTGCTGGGAGAGCATCCGGGCCCCGCAGTGCACCCAGAGGCTTCCCCCCGCTGGGAGAGTATCGCCCCAGTGGGGACCCAAGCGCTCCCCTTCCCGCAAGCAAACGCCAACAGGGGCACCCAAGCGCTCCCCTGCTGCAGGCTCACCCAGCAGTGCAAACCCCGAGATCCCCTGCAAGAGCCCCACCCAGAAGGCAACCCCCGGGGCCCCCCCCCCTGCAGAGCCCTATCCCAGCTGCACCCCGACCCCCCCCCAAAAGGGCATTATCTATACTCGGAAACCCGAACAAGAGCTCTCTCTCTAGTGGGTGGTTTCTCCCCCCCCAGACCCGCGCCGTTTCCCCGGGGGGGAAAAAACCTCCCAAAAAACTCCGGAAATGGCCCCCGCCCACACAAAGGTCACATTTGGGCATAAATTTAAGAGCCTGGGGCCGCCCAGGAATCAAAGTGGGAAAAATGGCCCCCGCGCGCTGCTGTTGCCCGGGATCCCGGGGGGGCCCGCCCCCGGTTTTTCCCCTAAAAAATGGGCCCGGAGGGCCCTGTGGGTTTTTTCCCCCGGGTCCCCTCCCCGGGCTGTGGGGAACGCGCTGTTACAGATAGGAAATGGGGGCTGAGCCCCAGGATGCGCCGCCACTTTTTCATCCAAATAAGAACCTTTCGCCCCCGGCCAAAAAGAAGGTCCTTTCCCCTCATCAACAAAAATTCCCCTTCCACCTTTTCCCCCATTTTAGATTGTCAGGGCCCTCCTGTTGGGGGGCAAAATTAGCCCGGGGGGAGGGGCCCCTTACAGGGTTCCCCATTGATTACTTTAAAAATGTTGGCAAGGTAAGTTATGACTATTTTCCAAATTACATTGCTTTTCTTCTTCATTTTTCTTTCTTTTTTTCCTGCTTGTTTAACAAGGTTTCCAAAGGGTTTCTGAAACCCCCACTCGCTTTTACACCCTGGCCAGACACACTCTCCGCTGTGTCGTTTTCAGCCACACAGAAGCTTGGTTTTTTTTTTCCTTCTGGGCCCAAACCCCCTTTAAACCCCTTTTTGAGCTCGTTTGCCGTGTGCACTGCGTTTAAAACCCCTCCCCCACCAATGTCCCTCAAAAAAGGGGTCGGGTGGTTTGGGGGTTCCTAAAAATTTAAGGGCCAAAGGGAGAAGGGAAAAGATTTTAAAATGGGGAAGTGCCGGAAAGCTGTTAAAATGGGGAAATAACCCTGTTAAAGGTAAGAATGGCCCCTTTTTTTCCTTTTTCCAGGGGGCGGCTTTTGCAGCTTTGGGGGGACGTGTGCCCCGGCTTAAAGGGACTTACTGCAAACCCGGGGTAAGGGCTTCCCCCTCACGTCCCGGGTAAAGTTGTTTAAGAAGAGTGACACTTGGGTTTGGAAAAATTCTCTGTATTTTTGGGATCTTCCCATTTGTAATTTAAACCCTTTTCCCCGCTGCCGCACCCAAGAAAAAAGTTTTAGAACCAGGTTTTAATGGGATTGGGAAAGGTTTGCACAGGCACCTTTACTGTGGGGGTTTCCCCTGTTCAAGACCGGACCCCCCCAACCAAAGGGTTTTTATTCAACCATCTCTGTTAACGTCCCGAAAAGAAAAATTTTCCCCGTAGGGCCAAAACTGCCGTTTTTTTTTTCTTCTGGGTGGATTTTCACACTTTTGGATGAAAAAAAACCCGAAAACTCTTTCCCCAGGTTTTTGGCCATAGTTGGGGCTAACGGGGGACGGCCCCCAACCACGGACTGGACCTTAAACCGAATCTGACCAACATTTACAGTTGCACCATTATGGTATGTTCACATATAATTGCGGGCGTAGTTTGCTGTGTAATTGCGCTGCAATATGCCCGAAATGTGCCCCGCAATTATGGTAATTCATAGCTCAGAGAGAGAGCTGTACGTTACGCCCATCTTCGCTGGCGCGTATTGAACGCCGGGGGAAAGAAGCCACGTGTTGCTTCTTCCCGGTGTTTAAGCGCTGTCGGATAATAGAAGTCAATGCGCGCTACAATGCGTTGTGTGAACATAACCTAATGGGTGAGGGACCCAGTGGTAAGACACCCAGCAATCGGACACCTATCCATGGACAGGTGAGGAGGGTCTGACTTGGGGCATCTGTCAGATTGTTTATGTTCCCTTTTTCATAACGGCTTATACCAGAGGGAGAAACCCTGAACTCTGTGATGTGTAGGTTTATATGACTTAAAGGGAACCTGTGACATAGATTATGCCCCCCTTGCTGAGGGCAGCACAAGCTAGTGTCAGACCTGCTGTTTCCAGCGCTGTGTCCCTTATTCTGTAAGATGCTGGAGTTTCTGAGTATATAGTGCTCAGATCTAGCAGAAAGAGTCCAGCTTATTCATGAGCAGATGTTAGCCCCACCCACAACTGATTCAACCTTTTACTGTAAATGGGTAGATACTTCTAAATAACCCGCAGGTGGATGGGGTTAGCCGGTTGGCATAATACCATTCGGTTACATCACCCTTTGGAAGTGACTAGTGAACGGTGATGTAATTGAGTCGCATGTGACTGCTGCAGCAGTGACGTTCCCCTCTGGAAGAAGAAAGTGTCAGACCAGTGCTCGGTGACAATGGCGCGGTGCTGGAACACCAATGAGGGGACAGAGTTTTCTGATGATCCTTTCCCTTTAAAAGGATTTTGCCATCACAGACATTGATGGCGTACTAATAACATATGTCAGACAAAGGTGGGACCCACACCTATTTTCAGAACAAGCCCCCTAAACTCTGTGTTCTGAACGGAGAGGTGGAGTGCTTGTGCAGGGTACTTTCTGTTCATTTCAACAGGTGTTCAAGAACAGCCAAATACAACGGACGTGCTTCAATGTCTGTGATGGCAATAGAACAATGCAAAGTAGCATTAAGGGACAGTGCAGTGCTATTCACGTGTTACTCCTGTGGGGGCAAATATTCAAACATCTTGGGCATGCCATGGCAAATGTAGTAACCTTCCAGCGACTTCACTGACTTCTATTCTTTTTGTACAGATGCCGGTGATCTCTGTAGTTCGTGATACAGACTCTCATCTTCTGCCTGATGTGGGCTCTATTGTGACTTGCAAGGTGAGCAGTTGCTACTTTCTGCAGTTTCATGTATGTGGTAGGATTCAGGTAAGTTCAGTAGTTGTGGCAGATTGCAAAGTGAAAACCGGGGAGAATCTGCTCATTGTGAAGCCACTTCTGTACATTGATGTGGGTTGGGGGGGGGAGCAGCCCGCCGCCCCCATAGCCGTGCATTACTCGTGGAGTGTAATTGACATGTCACTTATCTCCCCGCGTGTACAATACAATGGTATTGTACGAGCGGGGAGAGGAGGCGTAATCCATTGCTCTCTATGGATTACCCTAATTGCGGCGCACATCTCGCCCGTATTAGAACGCAAATACGCAGCAAAATGCACACCGAAATTACGCCGTGTGAACCTAGCCTAACAGGTACATCAAGAGGTTTCCTTCTTCTATGAACTAGAACAAAGCTTTGCTAAAGAAGAGCAGCTGACGCTATAGCAGACCTGGCCCATCCAGGCCTTTGACTGGCCAAAGTATCATGCAGTTAGATTTATAGCATGTCCATGCTAAATGAAGACGTACCCACAGTGATCAGCTGTTAATTACCAATAAGAGCTGCTGGGGGTCGGAGAATACTCTTAGTCCAGTCGTTTATCCACTAATAGTTTAAACCAATAAATATCTTCTTCATCCTTTATTACAGTTCATGCATATACATAATTCACACAGCACTTTTGCCACTTGGCTAGACATAGAAAGAATAAAATGGTATACTTAGCTTTTGTGTTGCGGGTTCTACCTGCTGCTTAGCTCCACTCATGTTGCCTGATTCAGGTATCTCGGAGTTTGCCAGACCTCGAAGAGAGTGTCCCGCACACCTGTGCGACAATTCGGGTAACAGCCCATTCTCAATCATGCGTCTATTCACCATATGCTGCCTTATATTCTGGCAATTAAAAACATTCCCAGATTCCATTAATCACAAAATACCCGTAGGTTAAAACTTTCATTCAATCCTTGGGGATAAAGGCTTCATGTTGAAGCAATTTCTTCTCAACCTGTGCCTGATCTTTGCCTACCACCTCTTCTACCCCACACCAGCGTAGTTCTCAGAGGCCGTGTCCCTCCTCTACAGGCGAGAGATAAAACCCGCAACACAAAAGCTAAGTATATCATTTTATTCTTTCTATGTCTAGCCAAGTGGCAAAAGTGCTGTGTGAATTATGTATATGCACGAACTATAATAAAGAATGAAGTAAGACGATATTGATGTTGGATCAACGTTTATATTGTTTAGTGACTTATGTGGGGTGTGGAGAGGCCCTAATGTGGATCCATAGTGTACGCTTAGGATAAAGAGAAAAATAGCAGTGGTGATATATTTTGCTGAATCAGAAGTTTACATAAACTATATAGAAAGACACATATCCATGTTTTTTCTCACTACTCTAAACACCCCTGATGTTTTTATCACTACTCTGATAGCAGGGATAACTCTGCTGCCCTCGAGTGTGCTGCTGAGCTTATGCGACCGACTGCACTGGTCACATTATATAGGGGTCAATAGAACAGGCGGTGCCCTAAATGGAACTGCAATAACTGGGGACAGGAGCATTTTTGTTAAGTAATTCAAATCAAAAACTGTTTTTCGTGATCTAATAGAGTAAAGTAGTAATTATTTGTAGACAATTCCATTAAAGGAATTTTCCGGGATATATTTTGGGGGCTTTTTAGTATTGTATTGTACCATTGATGTACAGTCAGCAGGCCCCAGTACCCATGTCCAGTCTTGTTTGCTATTAGCAGATTGATCTACTTTCTCTTCTTTTTTGACCAGAATAGGCCACCCTGCAGTCTGCACTAATGCTGCAATACACTCTAGGGAACATTCACTGACACATGTTGTCTTTAAGCCTTTATTCCCTTTTGCTCTTATTTTCAGGTGATGAGTATTAACCCTAGATTTGCTAAGGTCCAGATCATGTACATCAATGCAGCGGCACTCAAAAACACATTTAGAGGCACAATCAGGTAAGAGTTATTTTCATATTCACCAATGATAATATTTTTCTGCCTTACAAAACCCTGTGTTGCATGTCCAATTGAGGGGTTCTGTACTTCTAAATATAAAGTTAAAGTGATCCGTGCTTAAAGGGGATGGTATCGCTTGGCTGTTCTCTTGTAGCTTGATTCTCTCAGTTCCTGAAATCCAGGGGCGTTTCTTCACCTCCCAGCTGGGTGTTTTTTTTTTTTTTAAGTGTTTATTTTAAGAAGAAATATTTCTTTTTACAAAACAAATTCGAAACCCAATTACAACCATCCATCAATAACATTCAAACCTTCCCAAAATTTGCATTACATGAGGTATCACAACCTATCCTTATAGACAGAAAAACTATTCCTACAATTCATAAAGATTCCAACGTCAGCAAATGTAATAAAAGCAAATGCATTATTCAAGCAGGATAAGAAAACATTCACACCATTCATTCAATTAATCTAGCAGCCGAGTCAGTAGCTCCTGATTACAATTACATCTCACCACCTGCACTCCAACATGCACTCAAGAGTCTAGTACCTAACAGGACTGTGAGGTGAGCCAAAGGCCCCAAATGTCCATGAACCTGTCCGGGACACCCCTGGCCTCAAAAGTAAGCCTGTATAATGACAAATCTCCATTAACGATTTGCTTCCAGTGGCATAAAGACGGGGCTTTCGGAGGCTTCCAATTTAACAGAATACTGATGTTTTATGCCAGAAAGACTATTCTGTATAACTGTCTTTCATACTTAGTCTGAATTAAGTCTTCTACCCAGCTGGGTGTTTCTTAACTGAATGGGGTGACATCATCCTCCCCCTTTACTGTTCATGATCGCTCCCAAGTCAGTATGCCCAGCCCCCCTCCACATGTCACTGTGTCGTTCCTCTCCTTTTGCAGTCTTATTTTGTAAGAGCTGTTTACATACCACAGGCCTGCATTCAGTCTAGACTGCCTTCTATGAACTCATAGCACTGATCTCTTCTCCTCTCGCAGCTGGAGGTATGTTACAGTTGAATCTAGTCTTCTATGAACTCCTCTAGCGCACAGATTGGTCTCCCTTCTATGCAGGAGAATTAGGCACCGAGGCACAATTCTGCTGTCTTTTGATTGTAGATGCAGCTGCAATGTCAATGAGGAGCTGCTAGCTGTACAGGGTGAAATTGTCTGAGTGACAATTATTCTGAGTGAGAGAGGCAGGTATGCACGTTCCCGTGATTACGACCAGGGGCCGAACAGAATGTAAATTAGTAAGGCCGGCAGCCAATGAAATGTATGGAGGTGGGATCCGACCAGCACTGGCGAACAGTGTTTACAGATAAGGAAGACTGTGAAAACAAGACAGCTTTGCAAATGACAGCCAATTGCAAAGTTGCTTGTTTTCACTGTCCCCTTATTCTGAAGACCATTCAATGAAATGATACAACCCCTTTAAAGATTAAAAACCCTTCACTTCAAATAGTACATACAGGGGATGGCATGCAGACTGGATCTGTGACTGTCATAAGCAACATGTGCAACTGTAATATACAGCCAAGATCCCACTGCAAAGACCAGGATCACAGCAGTTTTCCGTTAGCTTATTAGCAACCTTCGTTACTGTGGCAGGATGCTGATAAGTTTCCAGCAGCCTGGAGGCCGACCAAAGACATCTCTCATTGTTTACCTGTTGTTCCTACGCTGATGGGCAATAATCTCTTGTTACACTAAATATAATAATAAGTTATGTATCCGTTTATTTGGCACAGAAAACAAAGATTAAAAACAATGCGTTTCTCCGACACCCACGGCCGGCTTCATCAGGGCTACAAAACAGAACATTTAAAACTTGGCGGGAGGAGTAGATCTCAGAACGAGACTTGCCCGCTCCGAGTTAAACTGTCATCCGCCTGTAAATTGTCATAAAGCTACATTTTTCTTTGTCTAAGTTAGACGTTTTTTAAAATTATTTTCATTTTTAGATATTAACTAGTCCTTTTATGTAAACCGCGAAGCTTTACCTATGGCCTGTTTAATCAGGTCCTTGGGATAACCCTTTTGTCTGAATTTTCAGATAAATATTTTTCTGTACAAGCAAGAAACAGTTCTTTCGTAGCCTTCTAAATTGACCATACGGTATATTTCTCACCCAATTTCTATGGTGGTCGCTCGAAAAATGGAGGTAACTATTTGAATCAACCTTCTTGAAATGGGTTTTGGAAAGAACTTTTTGGTTATGATGAAAGAACTGTTCCACCGATAAAGATTTTTCTATACAAGCAAGAAATGTATTGCGTTAGGGCTTGTTCACACAACGTTTTGGATTCTTTTTACGGATCCGTTTTTGACAGTTGAAAAGCGGATCCACAAAACGCAGGAGTTGATGCTTTTATTTGGATCCGTATTTTATGCTTTTTCACTTGCGTTTTACGGATCCGCTTTTCGGATGCCTCTCTCTCTATATCTCTATCTCCCGCACGCCCATCAGCTGTTCGCGTCCCCCACTGTTCACAGCCGCCGCTCAGCTGCGATCCCCCGTCCGGCCGCCCACTGCGCTTTTCGCATCCGCTTTCAGGATGCAAAGCGCAGCTGATACGTATCCGGAGTGTGGAGCGCTTTTGGACAGGTGCCAACAGCGGACTCCATTATCTCCTATGGGCTTTCACGTGCGTACAACGCAATAAGAATTGACATGTCAATTTTTAAAGCGGATGCGCAAAGCGCAGTGCAGGAGAGCCTCAAAAGCGCATCGCTGATCTCCCGTGGGAACGGCGATGCGCTTGTGCCATTGAATACAATGTTAATCACACTGACAATTGTTAGATCCGTTTTGCGGATAACAAAAACGTTGTGTGAACAAGCCCTTAAGAGGAACAGATACTATATATATATATATATATAATATATATATATATATATACATACACACTAATAAGATACAATGTTTTGTGTGAGCTCTTTTCCAGATGGATGACGGTTAAGCTCGGAGCTGGAGAGTCTCGTTCTGAGATCTACTCCTCCCGCCAATTTTTTAAGTGTTCCATGATTCCTCGGTTTTTGTAGCCCTGATGAACCCGGCCGTAGGTGCCGGAGAAACGCGTTGTTTTTAATCTTTGTTTTCAGTGCCAAATAAACGGACACCTAACTTAGGAACATTGTTTCCAGTGTCAGTCTGTTACCAGTAATGCGCAATTGTGTACTTTTATCTGAGCTCCTTCTTATCCAATCAGTTTAGAGAGACTGGAAGAGTCACAGGCAGAGAAGTGGACGTCTTTTGGTTACATCATACACTGATGACCGCTTCCTTTAAAAAAAAAAAAAAAAAAGTGTGTTGTACCACAGGGGTCAGGGGTCAGTATTGGGCCCTATTTTGTTTAATATGTTCATTAATTACTTTACACATGAATTGCACATTAGAATATCAAATTTAGCAGAAGATACTTAACTCTGTACAGTAATAAACACAATAGAGGATAATGTGTTTATTACAAAGGGATCTGGATAAGTTGGAGACTTGGGCAGAGAAGTGGCAGATGAGGTTTAACAGATAAATGCAAGGTTATGCACATGGGGAGGAAAAATATGTTTAAATATATTAAAGGTCAACATAGAGATCTCTCCCAAGATCTATTTATACCCAGGATTGTTTCGAGAATAAGGGGGCATCCGCTACGTCCTGACGAAAGAAAGTTTCTACATAAACTTAGAAAGAGATTCTTTACTGTAAGAGCAGTGAGACTGTGGAACTCTCTGCCAGAGGAACTTGTCATGGTGAATTCACTAACAGAGTTCATCAAGGGTTTGGATGCATTTCTAGATGTTAAAGTGACTAGGATTCTGGAGAAGGAGCGTTGATCCAGGGATTTATTGTGATTGCCAGATTGGAGTCGGGAAGGATTTTTTTCCCCTAAAATGAGGACAATTGGCTTTTACCCAATGAAGTTTTTGTCTTTCTCTGGATCAACAGTATAGCACAATAGGCTGAACTAGATGGACATCTGTTTTCGGCCTTACAAGCTATGCAACTATGTTCAACCTGAAATTTCAACCAAAAGCCAAATATCCCAAACTTTTTGTGAGGTGTGTGTCAGTGCCCAGTAACATGAGACAAAAAGGGCACTCACTTATAATGCAGTCTCCGTGACCTGTGTGAACGTTCGGCTTAAGGCGCCCACAACAGAAGTAAAGTTGTTACTGTGAAGGTACTGGTCTGTCGCCCTAAGTAAAGCAGTTAGCTTTGAAGACCAGCTGAGACTGGATCCACTGATTGTGTAAGCGTAGGTTATTTCATATTTCACGTGATTTTTTTATTTTTTTTTGTTTTAATGTCTTTACCTGTAGAAAAGAAGACATCCGAGCCACAGAGAAGGATAAGGTAACACACAAAACTTATCTTCATAGGCTAACACTTGGGTTACTTACTCAAAATGCTCATTAAAGGGCTTTCCTCACTCTTAGAAGTTATGGAATGTTGTTGATCGGAGCGCATTCAACAGCTGGGACCCCCCATGAGCCTTAAAGGGGTTTTGCCAAGAAGTGATTTCCTCACCTAAAAGGGGCGTTTTTTCCCTGTGTTTAAAAAAAAAAACAAGTACCTCCTATGTGATGTCATCGCACCACCTCCCATGCACGCTCTCGAGGCTGATATTCAGTCTCTGTAGTTGAGCAAACATGTTTGGCTAAACCATAGAGGATAACTGTATTGTGCATAAGCTATACAGGTTTTGTTTTCTCCCTCTTATCTGCTCAGGAGTAAAGATAAGCTCCGAGCAGGCAGGTTCACTGACTACATACATGGGGGAGCGTCTGCATGTCTACTCAGAAAATTACATTACAACCAGCGGATTCTCTGTACAGCAGACACAGGCTCTGACACAGAAAGAAAGTTAGTGCAGATGCCCAGTAACACTGTGTTTTGTTTTTTTCTCCCCTCCCTTCGAAGCTTGTTCCTGTGTCCTGCCATCAGATAAGAAGTGCAAACAATGCAAGGAGCTTGCCAGATCAGCTCCTGGTCCTAGCTTATGTAGACAGTCAGGAAACTAAGGGCATCTAAGTCAGGCTGCAGCTCTCATAGGCTTCACTTTTTTTAATCACAGATATTTAGAGAAGTGATTAAATACCCATTTTGGAGGATCCCACATTAACAGTAGATCGTGGCAAAACCCCTTTAAAATCATAGGAGTGCTGTGTTGTCCTTACAGTGTACTTTCTCTGGATAGGTGACCCCAAACTGATCAGATTACTAACATATATTGTGCAGGACATTGTACAGTAGAATTGTCCCATTAATTATAGCAGCTTTTGCTCCAGTCTTGTTGCTCTACTTTGCTTCTCTGTTCTTTGAACATCGGTTATAAACGGCTGGTGTCGTTACGTAACACTTAAGGATCATGTTAACTTTGTGTTATTTAAGCTTAGTTATTTGCTTTATATATTTTTTTATGTTCATAATTGTAGGGAGCACATTTTAACTTTTTTTTTTTTTTTTTCCAGGTTGAAGTGTATAAAAGTTTTCGACCAGGAGACATAGTTGTAGCAAAAGTTGTATCCTTTTGTTAGCATAACAATTCCTGCTCTATGCCTAATCCGGAAGGGAGAGCCGGATGGTAACTGGAGAAACCTGTCTGTGTGCACTCAAAGCAGATAAACTCCCTCCTGACCATGGCAATATAAAAAGAGCTATGTATTTGGAAAAAGTCTTGACTTACCGTTTCCTACATATTTAAAGATAATCTTTTGAAGTGAGACAACCCCTTTAAAGAATACCCCTGGAAAATGGGCCTCCAACCTGCTTTAGAACTACCAGCATGTGACCTGCTGTTATGAACAAAAAGGCATTTCCCAAGTAGGGCAACCATTGTAACAAGCGGTTTCCATTGAAATGCAGGTTTTACAGCGTCCTTTTATGTCATGTAAACTTGGCCTTCAAGGCTCTTTAATCCAGAGCTGCATTAGTTAGATCTTCTGGTAGCAGCATTCACCTTTAGGGCTCGTTCACAAGGCTGATTTTGGCACTGATTTCAGCCGTTCTGCGCGCCATATTTGTCTCTGTCATTACGATAATCCATAGTTCTCTGTGAGAACTATGGATTCAGTCTCTCCTCCCCGCTCGGTGAATATGCCAAGGGGTAGAAAGTGACATGCACATTATTTACGGCGTGTACGCGCTGTGAATAATGAATCTATGGGGCCGACGAGCTGCCGCCCCCCCCCCACCCCCGCTGCACGGCAGCCGGTGTAATTGCGGGGCGAAATCCGTCCTCGCAATTACGTCGGCAATCAGCCATGTGAACTTGCCCTTAGCCTAGGTTCACACGGTGTAATTGCGGGGCGTAATTACGCCCTGCAAATACACCGTGTGGCCAGGGGCGGATGCGGGGGGCCGGCACCTCGCCGGCCCATAGACTTGTATTACCAGCAGCGCGTATACGCCGCTAGTAATTCACATGTCAATTATCTCCCTCCGTGGCGGATTCACCGAGCAGGGAGAGGAGACGTAATCCATAGTTCTCCGAGAACTGTGGATTACCGTAATGACTGGGACGTTTTCAGCCCGTAATTTGCACACTCCGGCGCGTAATTACGGACTGAAATACGTCCAGTTTTAAGCCGTGTGAACATGGCCTTAGAGTCCCTAACAGGTGTACCGTGGTCATAGACCTTGTTCGCTGTCCCCTTTTCTTTGCTTTGGTTTGTAAACACTACACAATTTGAGGCATTCCTCATGATGCTAAGGCTATGTTCACACGGCTTAACTGCGGGACGTAATTACGCCCCACAATTACGCTGTGTGAGCGGGGAGTGAGCGGAGGGCGGGCACCTCGCCGGCCCATTGACTTGCATTACCAGTGCCGCGTATACGCCGCTGGTAATTCACATGTCACTTATCTCCACCCTCAGCATATTCGCCGAGCAGGGAGAGGAGACGTAATCCATAGTTCTCTATGAGAACTGTGGATTACCGTAATGAATGGGCCGTTTTCAGCCCGTAATTTGCGCACTTCGGCGCGTAATTACGGACCAAAATACGTCCCATTTTAAGCCGTGTGAACATGGCCTAACTGTTGGCTGCGTGTGCTTACCATATAGCTGCGACTCCTATGCATTTTGTTTGTTCATATGGCATAGACGGCAGTGTACAGCGTGAGAGCTATGGACCGATGTGACCGATGACCATCCAAATTCCAAGTTAACCACAGAGTATGTTTTTAAAGTGTGCAAGTAACCCAAGGGAACCCAAATATAGCAGGGAAGACATACAAACGCAATGCATGTTGCCCTTGTTTGGATTCAGACCCTTGACCCAAGGTTGCACTTGTTTTAAAATGAGCAAAGCTAGTTGTTGATCATTTGATAAGTCAAGTTCTTGTGATCTTGTATCACATCAAGCAAAATAAACTTAGTTGGCATAATTTCCTTATCATACCTAGATATCTTTAGGAGATGCCCAGTCCAATTATTTATTGACTACAGCAGAGAATGAATTGGGAGTTGTGGTTGCACATAGTGAAGCAGGTGAGTGGAAATGTGTGTACAGATTTTTATGGCGCTACACATACTATGGACCATGAAGACTGTGGACCTCCTTGACACAGTATATTCTCCCTAGATGCAGAATACCTCTGTAGTACAATATACATGCAAGAATTTTATTCTCTGAAGCAAAAAAAGACAAGCGCACCTTTTACCATTCAGATTTATTGGTCTATCAGTATTCATGACATGCTTCATTAGCCTTATAATGCTTAATAGAGTGTTATGGGTAAGATGCAGATTTCGGTTTAGACCTTTTAGGATGTAGGGTATCTGGTCTTCTGCTTTGCACCAGGCTATAGTCATGTGTTTGGTTTATATTCCAGGAAGGCTTCTGACATGGATCTCAAAAGTATCTATGGGCACGCACCCTTTTTCCTCTGTTAGGCTGATATACAATTGTTCTATTTTGTATTATTCCTCTCTATAAAAAGCCTCAACCCACAAAACATGACTAGCGTACATGGGGAATTATTTCCGACATGTATAATGGAAGCCTCGGAGGCATTCTGAACACAACCTAATTTGGTTCCTGTCAGCCTTCCTTGTACGTAGGAGCTGTATTCTGTCTACATCCTGCACTTGACTAGCCTGAGGCAAAGTAGGTGCATTTTTCATCAGAGCACCACACTTTGTTCTAATAATCGCTTGGGGCCTTACAACTTATGATCCCTATGACATGTTCTTTTTTTTTTTGAGTGTTTTAAGTTTATTTTTGGGCTATTCCTTATTTACCAAGAACAATTCAAAAGATTTTTTTCTAACATATTAATTATCAGTGTATCCATAAGGGGGTTGTCCCCCTTACAACCTGTCCTGTGTGCAGGTGAGAAGTATCTGAGCGCTGGGACTCTGATCATGAAATGGGGGCCCTAGATTCCGCATATGAATAGAAGACAGGTCATCCTTGTGCACTTGGGCTTTATTTGCGGTTCGTGAGTGCCAAGGGTAGCAAGCTACCGTGTTTCCCCGAAAATAAGACCGTGTCTTACATTAATTTTTGCTCCTAAAGACGAGCTAAGACTTAATTTTTAGGGGATGGTTTTTTTTTTTTTTCTATGAACAAGAATTCACATTTATTGTTGAACAAAACATCAACATGTATTAATATACTGTAGTGATTTTATCACAAACATCAGCATAAGCGGCCAAACTCTGAATTGCATAAAACAAAATGCACTATGTCTTATTTTCAGAGAAACGGGGTATATGCTCAGCTTCCTTCAGTAGTTTCATACACTGTGAATGGAGTAGCAGTGGGGTCTCGCAGGGACGAGACACAACACTTATCCTAGTTATAGATCCAAAGTGTTTAATTTGGGACTACAAATTTTAAAAAAAGCACTTATAATGCTAGCAATATACTAGAATTGGAATTTGTTTCATCCCACCTCCGTTCTGTCCATGCGTTTGTAACCCTCGACTTTATTGGGCTGTGTCAATATGAGATCAGTGTCTCGGTAAGGTACTAGATTGTCAGCATCTATTTAGTCCTTCCCGTTTCACCCACATTCCTTTGTGTATCCGTGCTATATGCAGAGTGCTGCTGATGACAGATTTCTGCTTTATCTAAGAGGCTAGCACCGATTACCTGACTCTCACTGCGTGTCTATCTGCTGACTGTTCAATATATTCTATATGATACAGCTTCATCCTGCCTTCAGCTTATGATAGATTTTTTTTTGTCAGCTACAGGAAACACTGAAGATTCTGCACACAGCTGATCAGAGACGGGCATTGTGTGTCAGGTTCTTTATTTGTCACTTGCTGCCTTCAGATAGGAAGAGGGTAGCGTAAGCAGTGTTAAGAGGCGCCTTACCTTGTAGAGGCATAGACATATTATAAAACCAGTCTTTATTACACATCAGTTAAAAGTGGTGTACTCAAAGCATACACAAGAATCTCCACATTATTCTTTAATAGCTGGTGTTGTGCTATATAGCACAAAAACTTGCATAAGTGCTTCTTTTAGATAGTCCACCACTGTAACATCCTTTAAAACACTTTCTACTAATAAATACCTCTACATAGTTTGTTGTGGTAGTGATGAGGGTCTCTTTTTTCCACATGTCACTATCCCAGCAGGATATCTGGCTGCAAATGCTTGCTAGGAGAGCTATATTGGTCATTAGAGGAAGCTGCCATGACAAATATAATGGTTCTACTACATTCACACTGTTATCTATGTATTTACTACACAAAGAGAAGGGTCCCTTTGCAGCCATGATGGCACTGCACAAGCCTCCTGCACTCTCCTAACAACTCTTAGGGTGTGTCCCCAAGGCAAGGGATAAATATCGCTTGGTTTATCCGACCGGTATTTTTCTTGTTTTGCGGCCGTCCCCGCGATGTGGAGGGACGGCTTTTCTCTGCGATGAGTCACATTGACTTGCACAGATTCCGTCCAAAAACCGAACGGAAGAATGTGCAAGTACAATGTTTTTTGGGCGGAAAACCCGGGCCGTGGTTTTCCATAGAGCCCCATTATACTAATTTTCGGCCGGTTTTTCAGACGGTCTGCAAAACCGCAAACCATCTGAAAATCCGGCCGAAAACCCGAGCTGTGGGGACATGCCCATAGGGGTTAAAGTTTGTCTGTCCGCTTAAGGCACAAAGTGGACCGAGGGTACCAGCCTAGTCCCTGGTAGAACAAATAGGTGGTTAGAAACCTAGGAACACATCTGTATGCAACTGGAAGATAAAAACAACTTTTGCTTTAAAATGAAGCAAAGTCAGAACAGCAATGTATTTAATTTTTTTTATTTAATTTTGCAGCCATGTTTAAAACTACTTAATGAGAGGGGAATATTTTGTTTACGTGTTAAAAATGTGCATTTGTCTTCTTTACCCAAGGGGCAACCATGGTGCCTATCAGCTGGTGTGAGATGCAGTGTCCAAAGACTCACATGAAAGAACCCAGGAAGGTGGCACGGGTGCAGCCAGAATTTCTACAAACATAATAAACTGTATCATTTAATGCTTGTACTTTACGAATTGGACAGTTACAGTATGTTCACCACTGTGTGGTTCCAGCTAAGAAGCAAATCTCACTTTTTTTGTAATCCAGATATTTTGTGCATGGCACACTTGGCTATTTACATGCAATTCAATGTATGTAGCCATACACGTAGTAGGTTAATGATGTTACCTCATCATTTTGCAGACATAACCATATTTATTTTTGGCCATAAGTCATTAAAGCCAACCCTATGTGTTCAGTGACAGCAGGACAAACAAACTTTCTGGAACAATTGTTCATTAGTGGAAGATCTTTCCTCTTACAAAAAATGTCAAACAAAAGCCGACTTAGATGTGTCGTGGTTCGCTAGGATGATCAGTTTGTTGTACAATTTCACACAACAACTGCTCATTTTGGTTGAAATTGTCCGTTTTCATCCACCTTATTGTGTATGGTGACTTTAAGACCCTGCACTATTTTTATACATTGTGTGTGAAAGTTGCTTTTATACATTTTCTTATATACAGTAAACTGTTTTATGTATTTTTGACTGTTTTATTCATAGCGCTAATTTAAATAGGTTCATTGTCCACCTAAAGGGACAGCCCAGACACGGAGAGCACTAGTTAGAGAAACAGCCAATTGGGACCGAGTCACCTAGGAGTAGCTGTAGAGGTCCACAGCTCAGGTGGGAGAATCTAGCCATAGGGCAACTATTAGTTATGTACTCCATATCTGGTCTCTATAGAAGAAAGGCAAGAAGAAAGCCATGCAAAGGCCCATTTGTAGTTTTTAAAATGTGTAGGGGACATAGCAAGCATGTGGAAGAAGGGGCTCTGGTCAGATGAGACCAAAAGCTGTGTGTGAATTAAAGCCAACACTGTACATCCTCATGATCACCGTCCCCACCCTGAAGCATGGAGCAGGCAGCGTCGTGCTGCAGAAGGGCCTGGGAAGCGGCTCAGAGTAGAGGGGAAGATGGATGAAGCTAAATACAAGGCAATTCTGGGAAAAAACCTGTTCGAGGCTGCAGAAGACTGGCTCAATTACAGAAAAAAGTTAGCCAGCTCACCTCCTGATATGAAACGGCAATCCAGGTAAATGGTCCATGCTCAAATCAGCGTCCCATGAAACGCAACATAGTCCAACAGAAAGCAAAGAATTTATTGGCACCGATCCAATATTCTTAATAAAAATATATCCAATTTATTGAAACAATAAGAAAAAGCCAAAAGCAAAATGTGTGCACAGAGTGGTAAGAGGGGCTACGAGCTGACGCGTTTTAGTCCAAAAATAGCCCTGAATTTTAGCTAAGATTAAAGGGGTTGTATCATTTCATTAAATGGTCTTCAGAATAAGGCCGTGTTCACACGGCTTATTCCTGACGGATTTGTGAGCCGTATTGAGCTCACAAATCCGCCGTGAATAAGGGGTGGGAAGGGGGCGGGGGCGCCGCTCCCAGCCCCATAGACAATGCATTGTTTACGGCGCGTCCGCGCCGTAAATAATGTGCATGTCACTTTCTCCCCCCGCGGCGGATTCCACTGTTCTCTATGAGAGCAGTGGATTACCGTAATTGCTGCCGCGGATTGGCGCCGTACTGAAGCGCAAATCCGGCGTGCAAAATAAGCCGTGTGAACGAGGCCTAAGAGGACAGTGAAAACAAGCAACTTTGCAATTGGATATCATTAGCAAAGTTGTCTTATCACAGGATCCCTTATCTTCTGTTTACACTGATATCCAGTCCTGGTCGGATCCCTCCTCCTTGCAATTCAGTAGCTGAGAGCTCACTTACATTCTCTATTCACTGAGCTTGAATTCCTGCCTTTCACTCAAAGTAAGGGAGCGGCGCATTTTCACTCTGCACAGCCAGAAGAAACAGAATAACACTGCAAGGCTGCTATAATCAGAAAACGGCACAATTGTGTGTCGATCCCTGCCTCTCCTGCATAGAAGGGAGATCTGTGCCATTCATAGAAAGCTGGATTCAACTGTAACAAATCTCCAGCTGTGAGAGGAGAAGAGATCAGTGCTCAGTCTAGACCAGGCGTCCTCAAACTGCGGCCCTCCAGCGGTTGGGAACTACAACTTCCATCATTCCCACTGTTATAGATTATATAAATGCATCATGGGAGTTGCAGTTTCCCAACAGCTGGAGGGCCGCAGTTTGACACGTGTGGTCTAGATTGAATGCCTGTGGTATGTATACAGCTCTTACAAAATAAGACTGCAGGGAGAGACACAGTGACATGTGGACTCAGACAGAGGGCGGGGGGGAGTCTCGGGAGCCAGCATGAACAGTGAAGGGGGATGATGTGACCCAGCTGGGAGGGGAAGAAACGCCCCTGATTTTCTAGAGTTGAGAAGCTGAGAGCAGTGTGACTCAGCTGAACTAAGGAAGCGATACATCCCCTTTAAGGGCGATTTTTGGCCCGAAACGCGTCAGCTCGTAGCCCCTCTGACCACTCTGTGCACATGTTTTGCCTTTGGCTTGTTCTATTGTTTCAATAAATTGGATAGATTTTTACTAAGAATACTGGACCGGTGCCAATCAATGTTTTGCTCTCTGCAAAAGACTGGAGACTGGGGTGTAGGGTCGCCTTTTAACAGGACATCCCCCTTAGTCATACAGCTGAAGCTACAATGGAATGTTTTACAGCAAAGCATATTCATGTGTTAAAATGGCCCAATCAAAGTTCAGACTTAAAGGAGTTGTCTCCCTTCAGAGTTTCAGAGAATGCATGAATGAAATACTCTGTCACTTCCTGGTTCAGACTGACTCATTTGCATAAGATCCATGCTTGTACAGCTCCCTGCCTTGCTGTGCTTTCAGATGCTAATTAGATCAGATTAGCTTCTCAAACTACTAACAGGACTTCTTATCTGATCCCCAAAACCAAAGCCCTCATTACAGGTCTGTTTATTTTACATAAATCAAGCTTTTTACTGCTGAGCAGCACAGGACACTGCCAAGACCTGTGTAATGACATCACTCACTGTTATCTCATTGAACAAACAGCAGGAAGAGAATTGTTTACAGGTCAGTTACTGAGGGAACTGAAATAGCCAGGGAGGTCATAAATTCACTTGTATCTCCTTAGGGAAAACAGAGGAACAAAGCAATATATTTGGAAAATGTCTTTATTTTGTGTTCCCTACAATTTGAAAGCTATTCTTTGTAGCGAGACAACCCCTTTAATTCCCATTGAGAATCTGTGGCAGAACTTGAAAATTGCTTTTTAACCAAGCTGTCAGTGCTAGATCTATCTTACAAAGCTGATAGAGACGTCCCTTAACAGACTGCAGCCGTCAAAGATGGTCCTACAAAGTATTGACTTCCGGGGGCTGAATACATATGAACACCACACTTTTCAATTTTTTAACCCCTTACTGTCAATGGTATGTTTTATTGTCTGTAAGGTCGTATGGAACAGGTTTCCTCTGGTCCCTGCCGTTCACAGAAACTGCTGTAGGAACAGAGCTATTAACCAGTGCAGGTGCAGAGCTGGAAGTTTCAGACCCCCCTTTTTTAGGCTGCCAACAGCGAACACCCCAGCTGCCATGGTAGACAGACTGCACCCCACAATATTTTCGTGGATAGGCAGCACAAGGGGCCGCTGTACTATTTTCTGATGGCTCAGATGTTTCAGTCTCGTTGAGTGTGGGATTTAAGTGGCCAAGATCCCAGCTGCTAACGGTGGGTGTCAGCTGGTGGCACCTCTTGTGTATGTATGGAGCAGGCTCAGCACATACTTATTTTTTTTTATAAATTCAATGCACTTCTGGGTGCTGTCAAGGGAGTGGGGGTTACATACATATCATAGATTCAAGCAAAGTACAATAACAATGAATGGCAACTAGTACAGAAGGAGAGGACCCTGCCCACAAAGGCTTACAATCTACAAGGAAGGACGAAACAGAAGGTGAGTGGCAGACAAGTGTGTTGGATGGTGTAGGGTTAGTGTAGGTTATAGGCTCCTTTCAAGTTGCAGTTGAGGCTAGTGAGGGTGGTGGAGAGTCTGATGTGTTTGGGTAATTTGTGCCAGAGTATTGGGGAAAAAACTTTGAGACTCTCGGTTCACATATTTTGATCAAAAGATGTTTAAGCTGCCCACGACTTTCAACGTGATCTCAAAATCGGGCAGTCCTATCCTATCTTTACCTCTCAATCGAGCCAATCAGGCCTCTCGCTGGGTCAACCGACCTCCATTATTCAGAGAGAAAAAATAAAAAACACCCAACCTGCAAGCTGCCCTTCTTATGACAGCCTGTGAGAGTGGGCGGGGACAGAAACCCAAAATGGAAGCACCCCTTCCTTCCCATATAGGTTAAAATCAATGTACACCAAGTATAATGTATGTTTCTGCACACAAAAACATTTCTGAAAAAACGTATGCAAACCTGGGTGCCACTGGCAGGGCTGCGGCACACATGTAATTATACATGTACACACACAGACCGCCGCCAGCGGCACATTACTGCAAAAAGGGCAATACACTACATGGAAATCCCTAAAGAAGCATTTATGCTATCTATCATACATGAAAAAACTTTGAGACTCTCGGTTCACATATTTTGATCAAAAGATGTTTAAGCTGCCCACGACTTTCAACGTGATCTCAAAATCGGGCAGTCCTATGCTATCTTTACCTCTCAATCGAGCCAATCAGGCTTCTCACTGGGTCAACCGACCTCCATTATTCAGAGAGAAGTGCCACTGGCACCCAGGTTTGCATACGTTTTTTCAGAAATGTTTTTGTGTGCAGAAACATACGTTATACTTGGTGTACATTGATTTTAACCTATATGGGAAGGAAGGGGTGCTTCCATTTTGGGTTTCTGTCCCCGCCCACTCTCACAGGCTGTCATAAGAAGGGCAGCTTGCGGGTTGGGTGCTTTTTATTTTTTCTCTCTGAATAATGGAGTTCGGTTGACCCAGTGAGAAGCCTGATTGGCTCGATTGAGAGGTAAAGATAGCATAGGACTGCCCGATTTTGAGATCACGTTGAAAGTCGTGGGCAGCTTAAACATCTTTTGATCAAAATATGTGAACCGAGAGTCTCAAAGTTTTTTCATGTATGATAGATAGCATAAATGCTTCTTTAGGGATTTCCACACAGTATTGGGGAAGCACAGGAGAAGTCTTGGAGACGGTTGTAGGAAGAGCCTGTTCCTTCCCTTCTCAATGCAGCTGTGGTCTAACGTTTTATTTCAGCAGTGTGAGGGGGTTAATAGTAACTGAGCTGCCCTGAGTATGGAGGATGCAAGTCCTATGGTCCTGTGAAAAATCCACTTTTACTTTTTATCAAAGAATCCACATGTATCTCCGGCTGTGGTCCCGTGGATTAGCCTGATTGAGAATAAAGCACCAAATCTGCAGCAGAAATGCAAGTGTATATTTTATATTGCTGCCGCATTTGGGTGTTGTATTTTTCACAAAGAACTAGTGTGAACTGAGCCCTACTACCAAAACCCACAGGCGAGTGCTGTCAGCTTTGACTAAAGACAGAAAAGAGCGAGGAGGACGCAGCACTTTGCTGGAAGGAGTCAGCAATATGAAAGTCAAAAGCAACTTTTTCAAAGGGGTCGACTACCTTAGATTTTAAAGTAGGAAAACTTAAAAAAAAATGATTTTCCCGATGTCCTCCCCTCCATTCCAGCACTGACACCATCACCTCGCGTCTTCCGTATACTTCATGGTCCTGGCAGTTGTAACGTCTCATGACATTTTCTGGTATCACCAAGAGAAGTTAAAAGGTTTTTTTTTTATAGTTACAAGCGTTCGAAGACTTGAGCTGTTTCTCTGACTTACAGCTTCAAAACCAGTGGTGTATCTCTCCTCCCAGTAGGCGGGTCTCTCCTTACTGAAGACTGGTGACATCATCTGGGTGAGCAGTGGAAGGGAGAGAATGTCACAGCTCTGCAGACCTCCTGCAATGGTTGTTTCTCATGCCTGCAGAGCTGTCACCTCCCTCCACAAGCTCCTTGTAACCAGTAGACCTGCATTGCTGTAAACAGTTATACCTACAGCCTAAAATGATGAGACAAATGTGAGAAATGCAAACTGCACCCCCCTCTGTTATCAGGCAGGAGGTAGAGCAGAATGTACTGTATTCCTCACATTTGATTCATCATTTCAGGCTGTATGTATAACTGATTACAGCAATACAGATGTTATGATTACAAGGAGCTTGAGGAGGGAGGTGACAGCTCTGCAGGTATGAGAACGGATCAATGCACGAGTCTTGCAGAGATGTGGCCTCCTTTCAGTGTAGAAGTCTGTGAACCTTGCAGCTAGAGATTCAGTAATTGCCCAGATCCGCCCCATACGGCTGGGAGATGAGCAATTCAGATGAGGATTTCAGAAAGCATTTATTATACGGACTCAGTCAGCATAGAATGCTGAGGCAACTAGTTTAACTTTCAATTTACAAAGCTCAAAGGGGAGTAAGCATGGAGTGCAGGCAGTCACAACACAGGGGGTGTGTCCAAGCAGGGCTGAATGAAATATCAGGCAGCCAATCACAGAAAAGGAGGGGGAGGGTTGCGGCCCGACCACTTGCTGCAGAATTAGCAATAGTAATGCAAGCCAATTGCAAAAGTGCTTATTTTTACTGTCCCCATCATTACAGATATGATCTTTGTAGCGAGAAAACCCTTTAAGGACTCTGAATGGTGAAGCCAGGCAATGGACGTGACTGCTGCAACCAATCATCATAGCATCACCCAGCAGTGCACCCACAGCCCCTGGCGGAGCATCACCTAGCGACTATCCATGCTGCAGACCATAACCTGGCAACCACACTGCAGAGCATTGCCCAGCAATCACCCAGACCCCTGCTGAAGAATCCCCACATGCCCCCGACCCCCCCACGCTGCAGGCATCCCCCCGCATGCACCCAGAGCCCCCCCTCTGCAGAGCACACCCAGCTGCACCCAGAGCCCCCTGCTGCAGGCATCCCCCCAGCGTGCACCAACCCCCCCCCGTGCAGAGCATCCCGAAATGCCCGAGAGCCCCTGCTGCAGAGCATCCCCACAGTGCACACAAGCCCCCCCCCCTGCAGAGCATCCCCCAGCGTGCCCCAGACCCCCCCCCCCGCAGAGCATCCCCAGATCACAAAAGGCCCCCCCCCCCGCTGCGAGACCCCCCAGCAGTGCACCAGACCCCCCTTCTGCAAAAGCATCCCCACAATGCCCAACCCCCCTCTGCAGAGCACCCCAGCATGCACCCAGAGCCTCCCCTCCAGGCATCCCAGCAAGACCCAGAGCACCCCTGCTGCAGAGCATCGCCCACAACACCCGACCCCCCCCCGCTGCAACATCACCCAGGTGCACAAAACCCCCCCCCTGCAGGCATCCCCAGCAGTGCCACAGAGCCCCCCCTGCAGAGCTCCCAGAAAGCCACAGACCCCCCTGCGAGGCATCGCCCAAAATGCACCCAAGCCCCCCCTGCTGCAGAGCACGCCAGCAATGCACCCGACCCCCCCCTGCTGCAGGAAATCCCCACATGCACCAGAGCCCCTCTGCAGAGCACCCCACAGTGCACCGGCCCCCCCCCTGAGCATCACCCACATTCACCGGGCCCCCCCCCCCTTGCAGACATCCCCCCAGTGAAAACCCCCCCCCCCCCCGTGCAAGATCACCCAGCAGTGCACCAGAGCCCCCTGCTCAGAGCATCCCCAAAACCCCCAAAGAGCCCCCTGTGCGACATCGCCCAGAAAGGACCCAGGCGCCCCCCTGCTCAGGCATCCCCAGAAAGGCCCCAAGCCCCCCCCTGCTGCAAGCATCGCCCAGAATGCACCCAGGCCCCCCCCCGTGCAGAGCTACCCGCAGTGCACCAGACCCCCCCCCCCCGGCAGAGCATCACCCAGCAGTGCACACAGACCCCCACGCAGAGCTTTCCCCAAAATGCACCAGGCCCCCTGCTGCAGGCATCCCCAGCAAGCCCCAGACCCCCCCCTGCTGCAGGTCCCCCAAATTCCCCAAGGCCCCCTGCGCGACATCGCCCAGCAGTGCACACAGAGCCCCCCGGCGGGAGCATCCCCAGCATCACACAGAGCCCCCTCAGACATCCCCCAGCATGCCCCCAAACCCCTCCCCACCCCCCGCGCTTCCCCCCGGAAATTCACTTCCAGCAGAACTCCGGCGGGGCTCCCCCAAAACCGGGGGATCACGTGGCGTGACGTCAGAGAGGGCCTGGAGCAGTCTCCTCTGCGGGCTGATGTTGGCGGAGCGCGGTGACTTCCGGTTACTGCAGAGCTCCGGGAGCCGGGATGGAGGCTGCGCGGTGGAGGAGCGGCCGTAAGAAGAGACTCCTGTGCCCCGCAGAGTGATACAGCCGGGCGGGTAAGCAGCAGCAGCCGGAGGGAAGCATGGAGCGGGCATTGTGCATGGTGCTGCCCTCTAAGCGCACGGTGTCTCTGATGTGCAGGGGGGGGCTGTGGGTTTTTAGATTTTTCTGGGCAGATGGAAGGAGAGAATCATCACAATAATCACTTCTAGTCTGTGCGGCTGCGCCAATTCTGCCCCGGACGAGTAAGTGAGCAGCACCCTCCCCCTTTTTTCCCCCCTCACAGCCGCCGCTTGCTTTGGAGTCTGGAGGAGCCGTGTGCGGGGGGAAGGGGGAAGGGGCCGCTGTGCTGCGGACGCTGTGCTGCAACCCGGGAGGGGGGCAGATTGTTGGCTGCAGGGGCCGCGGGGGGGGCTGGCCCGGAGCCCCTGTGCTGCAGAGCCGCTTTTCTGAGGAGCCGCTTTTGGGGGTGGTGCTTTTTGCTGAAATGGGATTTTTCAGTTTTTCCCAGCACCGCGCTGGCGAGTCCATGTACAGCCGGTCACCCGGATTTTTGACCCTTTATCCACATGGGAGACAACCCCTTTAAGCCCCCAAAAAGTGATCTCTTGCTCAGATCCCAGACTGAAAAACAAGTTAATGATTGCAGAAAATGACATTTCAGCGAAAATATAAAAAATAGTTTTTTTTTTTTTCGTTTTTTTTTAGTATGAACATAATGAAAAACGCTAATTTTTTTCGTTCCCCCCACAAATTTTTGGGGGGTTTTCCCCGGCTTTAAAAAGGTATGCAATGGGACCCTTAAAAAAATACTCTTTCCCAAAAGACAACCCATTTTTGGATTTAGACAGAAAATAAAACGTTATGGCTCTTGGAAGGAAAACCAAAATAGCTGCAACCTAAAGGGGTTAAGTTAAAACATCTGGGTTTGAGACACTTAAAATCCAAAGGGGAGCTAAGGGCATGTTCACCAGCCCTTTTGTGGCGCATATATATAAGAGCCCCATGCTTTACGCTATTTCCCCAAACACGGGGGGGGGGCACTCGGCCCCCCTTTACGGGTTGTTGCCACTTAATGCTGCCACAACTAATGTCAATTCTCCCCCCCCCCCACAAAAAACAATCGATTGTACGCCGGGGGGACGACGCGTAACATACTTTCTATAAGAGCATGGATTACAGAATTGCTTTTGCATTTTGCCCCCGGGATAAAGCGCAATACACAGCGAAATTTCGCGCTAAGCTCGTGAACATACTCAACCACAAAACAAGACAGAGGACACAGATATGGGGGTTTTTTTTGCCCTCATACATTTTTTTTCACATAACCTTTAGACCTCTTCAAGGGGTTGTCTCCTCAAAAATTAGCGTTCAACATGGGAGGCAACAGAAAAAAGACATTTTTCCAATATATTGCTTCAGTTTTTCTTTGTTGAGGGGAAAAATGATTTTATCACTCTGAAGCATCGGGTTTTTCCAGGTTTTTCCCACCTGTTTGTCTTATCTGAAGCAGGATATTCTCACCGGTTGCCACAGAAAATGTCGCAGTTTTATGTTATCTGATCTAACAAACAAGGACTAATTGCTTTTGTTTACTGTCTCTCGGGCTTCTCTGGACTTTGATAAACTTTTCCTGTTTATGTCGGGTAATTATGACCTTTTAATAGGGGGCTGAAAAGGGATCACAACAGCGAGACGGATGTATAAATAAAAATGCTTTGGGGCACTGAAAAGTGGGTTTGGCAACCTCTTTAAAGGAGTTATCTCACTACAAAGATTAGCTTTCAAAATGTAGGGAACACAAAATGACGACGTTTTCCAAATTTTTTGTGTTAATTTTTTTTTTTTTTGTTTAGGAGCTACAAGTGATTTTATCACCTTCCTGGCTCTCTGGTTTCCCTAGTGAAGACCTGTGTACTCTCCCACCCTCCTGGTGTTTTATCTGATAGCAGGGAGTGACGTCATTGCGGCAGCACAGAACTCTGGACAGGGAGAGCTTGTTTTTATCTGATCTTTCAGACAAAAACTAATTACTGTAATGTTTACATTAGCTGAGAAGCTTCTCCTGTCCTGGTAGAAGGTAATTTAGCTAATCTCGACTAATAAACATAATAAACAGAGAAGTCTGAATACACCGAGCTCATATGCTAATTACAGACTGCTTGACCAGGAAGTGACAGAGCAAAGCAGCATTATTTCATTCATGCATCGTATGAAACTTTGAGATGAGACAGTCCCTTTAAGTGTTTTCGTATCCGTGTATATGGAGATCAAAGAGGAGAAAAGGGGACTTGGCTGACGTCCAGGATGGCTTCTTCTAAGGTGGTGTCTTGTTGTATAACTTGACAACTTTCTCAGGAGTGTAGGAAAGCTTTAAAAGGGTTTGTGCACCAAGTCCCTTCCATGTTCCATTTTGGGGTTTACAGCCATTGTATACTGGAGCCCCCTGCGAGAGAGCCCCTGGTATTAGTGAGGAACTGCTAAGAAAAATCACCTCTGATTCAGGAGGACCTGCACCTAGCAGACTTTGCAAGTCTGTGGTAGGAACACCCCTTTAACAGTGACCCAATTCCAAAGCTCAGCACTAATGTGAAGTATACACTTTAATCATCACTCTGCACTCTGTAACTTGAGTTACTGATTTGCATTGAGCTATAAAGCTATTGTAAAACAGAAAAAATTCTCTCTAGCGTCTTCCTCATTCTCGCCTAAAGAGAAGAAATGCAGGGTGTGATCAGTCAGAGCGAACATACTGGCCAATGGCATTGTTCTCCAGGTTCATTGGTTTATAAGTGTATAACTTGTCTTCTGTCTGTTTTTCACTTTATTTAAAAAAAAAAAAAAATTTTTTCAGTAAAGTAGATTTAAAAATGACTCCTAAGGCCTCGTTCATACGGCTTATTTGTCCACGGATTAGCGCCGTACTCTGCGCCGGATTTGCGCTGCAGTACGGCGCCAATCCGTCGGAGTAATTACGGTAATCCACAGTTCTCATAGAGAACAGTGGATTCCGTCGCTCCTCCCCGCTCAGCGAATCCACCGCGGTGGGAGAAAGTGACATGCACATTATTTACGGCGTGGACGTGCCGTAGATAATGCATTGTCTATGGGCCGGGGAGCTGCTCCCTCGCCTGCGTCCTGCCCCTTATTCACGCCGGAATTGCGAGCGCAATCCGGCTCGCAAATCCGGCGTGAATAAGCCGTGTGAATGGGGCCTAATTTAACATCTACCTGGTCACTATGAAGGGAGACCCATATCCCCTTCCCCATTTTCCTCTGCTGCATGACTTTGTCTGGGAGAAGTTTGCTTAAAGGAGCGGTATATATATATCACCCAAGTATTATATATTATAATTATATATATATATAAATAGCCTTGTGGGTGATTTATTCAGCGCTTGACCAAAAAAAAATGAAAATTAGACTGGGGGCCCATTAATAAAACCAGTCCATTTTCATGCAGGTTTCTTTTTTTTTTTTACAATGTAGTTTATTTTAATCTTATTAAAATGGTAAAAGGTTGCTAGTTAGTTAAAAATTAGTTTTTTTTCATGTTTTTCAGATGACTGCAAAGTAGTTTGCAAATTATTTTTCCTTAGGGAAACATTGGCTTGGTGGTAATGCTGTCAATTTAACACGACTGGGAGGCATTTTGCAGGACCATACCCTGGGCCAGACTACCGGATGTGCTTCTGATTACTGATGCATGGTTAGGCTCTGTTCACATCTTATGTTTTGCTTCAGAAGTACTGTTGAATGTATATATCAGGAGTAATCCCTAATGTGTACCTCTGATGAGGCCTGGAAAGTATACCACTATAGCACACATCTGCCATTGCCTTGTAAACACGTATATAGGGGTGTTCACATGGTGTTAATGGACGCTTGTTTTGGGGCATATTGCGCACTCAGTCCACCCCTAAATAAGCATCCAAAACAAATGTAGAAGAAAAAACGTACAGCAGCAAGGCAAGAATATGAGTGCACCCCCTCAAACCTTAGTCCATAGGTTCTTCAGTATCCAAAAAATAAATCCAGGCAGCACTTCCAAAAAGCCTTTTTTATTTCAATCAAAATGTGCAACGTTTCAGCTCTAATCCGAGTTATTCTCAAACTTGTTACAGCTGAGATGTTGCACATTTGGGTGCAATGAAAACCACTTTTTGGAAGTGCTGCCTGTTTTTATTTATTTTTTTTTAAACATATTTTATTAGGTACAGGCAGTCCCCGGGTTACGAACAAGATAGGGACTGTAGGTTTGTTCTTAAGTTGAATTTGTATGTAAGTTGGAACATGTATGTTTATTAAATGTAACTCCAGCACAAAAGGCGTTTTGTTTTAGTTTTGGATCGTGCAGGGAAGGGTTTTTACATTTGTTTTGCTGTCTGTGCCCCTGTTAAGATGATTTCACTTAATTTTCACCTTATGTGCTGCTCTGGCATGCTGAAACTTGTCGTTCCACAGCTACTCTCTGCAGTGGAACATGGCACTATAAGTGCCAGCATTCCCCATAAGTCTCCGTTTGTAACTAAGGGACTGCCTGTACTTTATTCAGTTGCATAACATCAAGTTGTATTTATTCTTTGCACAACACATGTATGTAAAATCAGCCTGGTTGTTTAGATGATGTTGATTTTATTCTGGTATTTTTCAGCATGCCAACTTTATGGTGTTTATGCGCCAACAAATACTAAAGCGTATAGAAGGCAGAAATCTGCCTCGGGCAGTGCGCAGCGTTTCCTTGTTGAAATTCCTTGCTTACAAACACAGAATTTTCAAGGAGGAAACGTTGCTTCCTCAGCGCAGAGGTGTCCGTGCCAAACATGATATCTAAGTATTTTTTACTCTGTCCCTGTTGATCCATCTACATTATAAACCTCACTATGACTATTTTGGTCACCATATTGGGCAGAAAACGTGCAGCATCAAATGGAATAACTGCCGTTACCAGTACAGATATCCATTTGTGTTGCTTATTAAAATTTCTTCATGTTTTACCCCATGTTGTTTTTGTCCCCAGGTAATGAACAGGGGGAATGAGAAACGTCCGGCGCCTTTTCTTGAGGTGCCTTCGCCTGGGATATAGAAGGAAATTCACGTATCTGAACCTGCTAACAGACTACCTGCGCTACAGTCGCCTGTGCCTTGTGTCTTTGGCCTACAACTCTTTCACTAACAGCGATGTTGTCATAGAGTCCCTGTTTGAGCCCGTTTATTGGTTAGTGGATCATGTAACAAGATGGTTTGGCATAGTAAGTACTTATACCTGGGTCATCCCATCATACACATTGATGGTGAGATCTTGAGAACAAGCCCCAAAACCTCTCCACCCTGAACAGAGGCGTGGTCGGACCTGCGTTCTGAGTACAGCTGGCTATCGATATGCCATTAATGTGTATGGTGGGGGTACTCCTTCAATATATTTTGGCTCCATAGCTGGTATCCTTTTACATATCAATACATGTCATGTTTTTTAGGTTTTTGTGGCCCTGGTGATCATACTGACGAGCTCCATTGTACTGATCGTCTACATCTGTGTCCTTCCTCTCATCCTCCAAACCTATTCCACCGCCTGGATCTGTTGGCATCTCGCCTATGGCCACTGGAACCTCATCCTGATTATCTTTCACTATTACAAAGCCATCACCACTCCCCCTGGATATCCACCACAGGTACCTTATTTAGTTTCCATAGGAGTCTCTTGCAAGATACAACCACAAGATTTAACATCAAATTCAGAATTGTAAGGATCCCTGCACATGGGCCGGAGATGCTGCAGGCTGTCCACAGAGTAAATCTCCACTGGCAAATGGGCACCACATTGTGAGGGTTTGTTGAGGATTTGCCGCTGCAGATTATGTGGATGTAAAAAAAAATAAATTGTTGCTACAAATCCACAGCTGCAGATTTTGTGGATCCGCATAAACTTTCATTGCAGATTTGTTTCTGGTTTTGACTTGCTTATTAAAGTAGGAGGGAAAAATCTGCATCAAACCTGCAGCATATCATATATCAGAATCTGCATCGCTGCTCGGTTTCTGTGTGGATTCTGTATGTATTTTTTTTCCACCGCGTGTGGATGAGATTTTTTCGCAGCTCATCCACACTGCCGCTATTTTAATATGCTGAAGACTTTCCGCCTCCAAATCCTCTATAAAAAATCTGCAATTTACCTTTCCTATGTGCAAAGATCCTACATAATCTTGTTGGGTTGCCCTCCTATAAAGGCAACCTGTCACTGCTTATCCTGCCCTCACCGATGGTCGCATAAGCCAGTGACAGACATGCTGTTTCTTGCAGTCTGTCCCTTATTCCTGTCAGAGATTCCAGAGGCGACTCCCCTTTATTCATGATCGGCTGCTTGCCCCGCCCACCTGTCGACATTTTCTACCTTATACCGTGAATATGCAGAAAACAGTCAGTTGGTATCTGGTTGGCGGGGCCGGTGGACCCACTTGTGACGTAAAGGTGCAAAACTGCTGCACCTTACAGAGAAAGTGACAGACTGCTGGAAATAGTGGGCAGTATGTATGAGAACTGTCTATCTGTAAGACTGTATTTGTTGTCCATAGCAACCAATCAGCGCTCAGCTATTCTTTTTCCAGAGCACTATATAAATATGAAATATGCGCTCTGGTTGCTATGGGCAACAAAGACAGTCTTACTGCTAGACAGTTTTCATACATAAGGTCAATAGCCTAAGCTGCCCTCAGCCTAACATATATGGAGACACAGTACTCATTGAATCCTATTACACATTCATATCTATACTTGTGATTCTAATGTCTGCTATTTATCAGGCACAGAAGAATATCCCATCAGTGTCAGTATGTCGGAAGTGTATTGCACCAAAACCTGCTCGGACTCATCATTGTAGCATTTGTAATAGGTATGTTGTTGTATTTTTGATATTTACTTAAAATTGTTAGGTTACAACGATTCTTTCAAGAGCAAATGAGTTGGCTCGTGTTGTAGAATAGGGTTCCCCCTCTATTAACCAGAAATTTGCGACTCAGTAAGGATGAGTTCACACGGCGTATAGCAGCACCGCTATACACCGGGTATTTTAGGAGTATGCTCTGGCCAGTGCGTACTTCTAAAATGCTGTAAGCCGGCTCCCATTTACTTTCACTTTCCCCGGCACACAATAGGCATCGGTAACACCGGCAGGTAACAATCTCTCTCAATGAGAGCTATGAATTACCATATTTGCAGGCTGTACTTCAGGTGTATTGCAGCGCAATTCTTTTCAAGACGGACCTGAGCGGCGCTTTTGAAACATGCAGCGGTGATCTCTCATGTGAACGCTGCTGCGTGTTCCTCATAGCCCGCAGTGATAATCTCACTGCTAATGTTAGATCTGTCTTGGGGTCCGCTCTGTCGGTCCCAAAGACGGATCTACAAAGCGCTTGTAACACAGAGTAAAAACTCTGTGAGAACAAGCCCTAAGAGTGGTTTCTGCTCGGGTACAGCTAACTTTAAGTACTACTTGGTTATCAATTTCTTTTAATATGTGCCATGTAGTACTTTATTTCTAATAGTAGTACTGAGGGGAAAATGTGTAACTGGACTAAGGCCCCATTTGCATAACGTTTCAGCCACACATCGCAAGCACCTGTCGGGATACCTTGGAAAAGGTTTCTAACTCACTTTGTAAATCTCACATACAGTATTGATAAAGCACCGCATAATGTTATAAAGCTGTGAATACAGTCTGTGACGTGATGGTGTCTGTGCTCTTTATATAATTACGTTATCCGTAGACTTCAGTCGCATTTGGTTCCTTATTATTTTATAAATATTTTGTATCTCTAGAGGAACTAAATAAACTTGTTCGTAAATTATTTTTTAATAGAAGAATATAACAAAGGGATCATTCATTAGAAATATACAGATTTGAGAAGTACATTAACTTTAATTATCTTGTTCTCTGGGAACATGCAGTATTTAAAAGGGGTTATCCATAGTGTTAAACCGTTAATATTACTAATGACCTTCTCTCCACAGGTGCATTTTGAAAATGGATCACCATTGCCGTATCCTTTGTTGGTAGATTTACTAGTAAATTGCAGTCTGATTATTATTGAAGTTACGATTATAGACAAGCACAATGTAAATGAGACACAGTTCTACTGTAAACCTTCCCATGCTGGAAATAAAATCAAGTGAACCCTTGATTTTAATAATAGGTGGAGACCTCCACCAAATGTTTTCTTTAGCTGCAAGTATGATTTCCACAACCATGAAGGGGGATTTTGGACTATTCTTCCTTGTATATATTACCTTACTTAAAGGGGTTTTCTCACTACAAAGATTAGCTTTCAACATGTTGGGGACAGTTAAATGAAGACTTTTTTTTGCAATACATTGATCTTTTGATTTTACTTAACTCAAGAGATAAGAGCATTTTGATGTGCTGTTAGTGCACACTGGTTTCTATGGTAACCTGCATACCAGACCATACTCTGGTACCTGATTTGAGCAGAGAGTAGGGAATGACAATACCCCAATGACCACTCCTCTGTTCAGGATGGAAAGGTTTTGGGGCTTGTTCTCAAGATTCCGCCTCTGAACTCCAGAGCAAACTAATTATCTCTAACAAGATTAGCTGTTGTTTTAGTGATAGGCTTTTGCTTTCACTCCTCACAGCCTGTGTAGCTTTGTTTACTTACAGATTAGATCTCCTATGATCTTTGTAATGTTTCAACTAGTTATGGAGAGAGGCTAAATATAATTACTGCTATAAAACCACTCGCAGCCTGAGGAGAGCAGAGTGAAAGAAAAGCTGGCTGTGACTGTGAAACTACATAGTGAGAAAACCCCTTTAATCAATATTTCTGAACTGAGATATTGAACAGCCGTCATCGGGCATATAGTGGGACATGGCTATTGCAAGACACCATTCCTTAGTTAGTAAATTTTTGTGCTTTGCATTAGAATTCATGTGTTTGTGATATTATTCTTTAACACGTTCCCATTGAAGCCTGGCTTAATAACTGTGTGGGGCACTACAACCATCGCTACTTCTTCTCCTTCTGCCTTTTCATGACCTTGGGTTGCATCTATTGTAGCATCAGCAGTCGTATCATGTTCCGGGAAGCCTATGCAGCTATAGAGGTGAGATCAGGTTTTCTTTTCCAAGTGAGTGGACTTCTGCAGCATTCATTTCACATCCAGAGTACTCCTCAATATATTATAAAAATGCATTGGGTACGGTTATCGGTGATATGAGGGACTGTGCAAAGCTACTTCAGTTCTTATATTATGGAGCGTCATTAAAAGCTGTTCCCTAAAATATGTCTCTTGCAATAATTACTTAAAGGGCTATTTCTGTTGTTCTGGAGATGGCAGGGAATTGCACACTTTCACTAGTATTTAATTGTGGTCCTATTTCCCTCTTATTAGAAAATGAAGCACCATGAGGCGGAGAAACTCCAGCTTGCAGGCAATGAGGTGGGCTATCTGGCTACCTATGTGTGTGACCTAAAAACTAATCCATCCTCCTACGGTGTACGAATCTACTCTCTGCTCCTAATTTAGAGTGTATATGAATACCTTCTCTTGCTACTATTGTTAGTCTCTGCTGCATTGTTGTGAAAAGTGATGTTGTCACTAACCAGTCTTCTAATTCATCTTCTGGGCTGTCAGACTTTATTGTAGGAGTCATAATGCATATTGTCGTTACAGTAGAAGTTGCTGGGATAAAAGGTCTCGGGCTCTTAATACTTTTAGAGTCGTTGAACCTTTAAGTTACCTATTTGGGATCTCGATTTACAGATATATCTATATATGGGTATGTTCACACGGCGTTTATTAAATAAGTTTTTGGGTATGTTTTACGCACCAAAAAACAGACCCCAAACCATATTTAAAGGGGTTTTGCCACGATCTCATTTCATACCTCCTGTATCCAGCTCTTCAGCTCTGTGTGCTCAGAAGGGGCGTTTGTGATTTGTTTGAATTGCATATCATGTGACCCAGCAGGATGACATCACCATGCCTTTCCTCTCTCTGGTCAAAGAAAGGTCTGTTTATCTACAGAAGTACAAGTAGCTACACTGTAGCTTAGAGGTAATGCTTTTACCTCCCGACACAAGGGTCCTAGGTTCAAATCCCTGCAGGAACCAAACCTGTGGATTTTTTTTTCTTTATCAATACACATAGCTCATTGAGGTTTCTTTTTTAATTTATTTGCACTGTTTGACTAATTACTAAGGAGTATAGAGGAAGGGAGTAGAATGACAACACCTGGGGTTTGAACACTCAGTAGCTGCCTGAGAGAAGAGGTTATGTCTGGGCATGTGCGACCAGGACTGAGGCGCTCTCAGCCCAGGTCGTATCCCCTGGAGATGAGCAATAAACAATGGCTCACTAAAAGGGCAGCTAAAACAAAAACGGTCCAGAATTTTAAATAACAATGAATGGTGAAAATGTTTATTATTTAATTTGCAAGCTTCCCACGTCAATTTTACTTTGTGGCAAAACCCCTTTAACAATGTCCAAGTGTGATTACATTGATTTCAATGTAAAATATGTATTGTAGTTCAGATTCTATGTATTTAACATACGTTTTTGCATTGCGTAAAACAAATGCATTCAAAGAATTGACTTGTCAACTCTTAATCCATTTTACGCAGTGAAAAGCCCCTGGAAACCATAGGGATATGTTTTTGCAGTCCAGAAAATGTATCCAAAAACTACCACGCGCTGTGGTGAACATATCTAAATTTGCCTGTAAAACAGGACTTATTATTTCTTCAGTATTTTTTTTCATCTACATATCAGGGCTTGTTTCTTGTGGGATTAGATGTACTATTGACTGTACCACACAATTTGCTGGGAAATTAAAAAATAAATTCTTTGAGGGGTTGAAGCTTAAAGGGGGTTTCCCGCACAAAATATTTTCAAATTGTAGGAACACAAAATAAAGACATTTTCCAAATATATTGCTTGTTCCCCTTTTTTCCCCTAAAGAATACAAGTGAATTTATTACCTCCATGGCTATTTCATTTCCCCTCAGTAACGACCTGTAAACAAATTTCCCAGGCGTTTGTTCAATGAGATAACAGAGAGTGATCATCACACAGGTTGCAGTGTCATCATGCCTGTGCTCCAGACAGTAAAAGTTTGATTTATCTAAATAAACAGCTCTGTAATTGGGGCTTTTTTTTTGGGGGATCAGATAAGAAAACCTTTGGTATTTTTTAGAAGCAATCTAATTAATTTGCATCTGAAAGCACAGCTTATCTGTACAAAACTGGGGTTTATGCAAATCATCTGAACCAGAAGTACAGAGAATTTCTTTCATGCATTTTTTGAAACCCTGTTTGGGGGGCAACTCCCTTTTTTTGGAAAAAAAAAACTTCACCTTTTTTGTGATGGTTTCATTTTTATGATGATCACTGTTTGGTTTAAATTACCTACTATCTACAATTCTATTTTTTTTTCTATTTTTTGATTTTGCATTGCTGAAGTATATTTTTTATTGGTATCATTGTAGGTGCATTGGGGCTTTTTTTGATCAATGTTCCAAATTTTAGGGATGCATAATGTCCAACAGTTGCAGCCATACTAATTATGTTTAACTTTTTTTTCATTCTATTTGTTAAATGGCGTAATAACATTGCAGACACTGAGGCCTTCATACCAGTGGGTACCCCCACGATCTCATCACAAGGGGAGGTGGGAGAAGATGTGGCAATGGATCATTGTGCAACTCCATTCCTTAATCCCTTGCATAAAACGTTCAATTTGACCGCAGCATTAAAAGGGTTAAACTCCTGTGATTCCAGCGGCTAGCTGCAGGTTCAAGTTGTAACTAACAGCTATTACCTGCCGCATATGAAGTGAGTTCCATACTTCATTGCTAGGTTTATGATGTAACTGTATGTTATGTCGGTAAGGAGTTAAAAAAGATTGACCTAACTTGTATCACTCACAAGTTTTATCAAAGAAATATTTATTTAAAATTTTTTTTTTTCCACCTACAATTGTAGTGGTGGCCAGTGTAGAACCACCAGTTCTGCGAAATGTGCACCAACTGATGGTTCATGCAGTATAAAGCTGTTGCCATGTCTCCAAAATTCCAGCATTAATGCAGATGTTATCCAGGACTAGTTACAGTAGCCATGCTGGTACTTGTATGCATGATCCACCAAGGATCGGTCGTTTTATGGCAATTCTTTTAGCGGAAAAAAAGTTTTGCCGTACTTAAAATGGGTGGTAAAAACTGAGGTTGCCGAGTTATCCTAAATTTCAGAACCCATAGATCAAAGAAACTTTTCCACTGGTTTATTCTGATCGGATGTTCACAGTTGGCTCGTGTGCATGGACTCCTGTTCTTCTGGGGAGGCCTTGTGCTCAGGTTGATGTTACGTCCTTTCAGCTACTGTGATTGGCCTAGGGGAAATTGCATGAAACAGGGTGCATCAAATGTAGAAAACACACTTAAAGGGGTTTTACCACCCTAGACTTTTATGGCATATCGCTTGGCCGACTCCAGTCTGCTCTGTAATTTTCGGGTGCCCTTCCCAAAAGGGGATCCAAGGGGGAAACTGCCCCCTGGAACATATTCACAAAGCCTATGGAATAAAAAAAAAAGGGGGCTTTTTAGTGGATTCAAAGGGAATGTGTGGTTTACAGAACTTCTCAGTGGTTTACAGGGCGTTCTCGGTGAAGAGAGGGGTTCCTTATGATTTCACTGGCAGCTGTGTAATACCTCATTTTCCCTCTGGTGGCGCTAAAGTGGAAATGAAACTTGCTGCTGCAGCAGTACACCTTGTGTTTGGTTATGGTAAAGAAGCCTTTTGTAGCAGCAAGAGATGGTCAAAAACTGAGAACCCTTTTTCAGCTGTTCCTGATGCAAAGATTTTTGCCAGAGTCATAACTTTTTTTTTTTTTTTTTTTAAATTATTATTGATTTGCCGACTTAGCTTGTTTTTTTTTGTAGAATTAGTTGCATTATTAATTATAGCACATAATGTATTGAGGAATGAAAAAAAAATCTATTTGAGGTGGAATGGAGGAAAAAACTACACCATTGTATTTTGGGTTTTGTTTTATGTTCTGTATAAATCCTCCGATAACTTCTTTTCTGCGGCCGATTGGTATCTGTAAGACCAGTTAATAATTATTATTATTTATTTTAGAGCGCCCTGCCCAGAGCACTTTCATTGGGGTTTCATACATAACATAGGTCAAATAAGTACAAAAGTACAAATTTAAAAACAGCTGACCAAAGGAGAGAGGGCCCCCCCCATAGGGGTTACAAACTACAGAAAGGGGGAAGAGACAGAAAGGGAAGGGAGGCATGTTTGGGGGTGGGATGACAGCAAGGTTATTTAGGTTTAGGCTATCCTGAAAGATGGGTTTCAGGTTGCTCTTAGACTGAGAAGTGGGGGAGGTCTGAGGTGTTGGGGGGAAAGGGGTTGCAGAGTAGGGGGAAGCAAAAGAGAAGTCTTGGGGACGGTTTTGTGAGGAGTTGACAAGGGGGAGCAGAGAAAAGGCCTTGAGGACAGATTGCTGAGGGAATATCTGGGAAAATTTAAAGGGAGAGATGTAGGGGGAAGAGGTTATGGAGAGCCTTGTAGGTCAAGGGTTTAAATGGAACTGGATTCGCTGGGGAAGTTTAAAGGGGTTTTCCGCACAAAGAATAGCTTTTAAAATTTAGGGAACACAAAAAAGACATTTTCCCCAAAATATTGCTTTTTTCCTCTGTTTCCCAAGGAGATCAAGTGAATTTTTTGACCTCCCGGCTATTTAGTTCCCCCATAAACAATTTTCCCCCTGCTGTTTGTTCAATGAAAACATGAGTGATTCATCACACAGGTTTTTGGGGAGTGTCCCCGTGCTGCCACAGTAAAAAGCTTGATTTATTAAAAAAAACAGAACGTAATTAGGGCTTTTTTTTTGGGGGTCAGATAAAAGTCCGTTAGTAGTTTGAGAAGCTAACTGATCTAATAGCATCGAAAGCACAGCAGGGAGCGTCAAGCAAGGAGCTGTAGCAAATGATCAGTCTGAACCGGGAAGGACAGAGATTTCTTCATGCATTCTCTGAGACAACTCCTTAATGGTCTTAAAAGTTTGCTACAAAAAAAAAAAAGTGTCTTAAAATACGGTGCCTATAAAATAAGTTAAGTCTCAGGAAAGCAATTTTTTTTTAAAAAAGGTTATGTATTTAATTTTGTTTTTTTTTTTTTTTTTTTTGAGGGTGTGGGGGTAAGCTGAGATGACTCCATACTCTCTGGCCTGACATCTTAATGTACATGTCTGTCTGTGTGATGGAACCACTTTAATATTCCGTTACAAAGGGCTTGAAAATTGATGGCATGAGTGGCATTCCTTTAACTCCATTTCCCCAGTTTTCACACTTTTACTGAGTTTTTTGTGATTTCTTTTTGCTTTTTTGTAACGTGCGTGATTAAACCAGTGAAAGTATTGATTGTTTGGCTATGTTCAGATATCCAGATTGCTGCAGATTTTCCATCTGGATTTGTGGATGGAAAATCTACAGTGGTAGCAAAGTGGATCTGATTTTAACAAATATCTATACACTGAAATAGACCTCCATTACAAATATTTAAGTCTGCAGCGTGTCCGTTTCTGATGTGGATTGGTTGCAGATCTGTTGCATATTTCACCCATTTTCAATGGAAAAGGTATAATCTTCAATCAAACCTGCTGTTTACCAAACATCCACACAATTTGGTGTGGGTTTCTCTGTAGAATTGCAGATATTTGTTTCAGCAAATCCACGTCCTGTCAAAATAACATTTTATAGCCATGATCATTTATTTTGCTTCATTTAATTCTTCTTTAAAACCATAAACTACTCCACATGTGGACAAAATTGTTGGTACTAGTCTTCCTTCAAACTTGTAGTCTATTTAAAGTGCTGAGGAGGAAACTACTATTAAAAGTAAATAATAAAAAAACGAGACTGGAATTTTACAAAATGCATATTGACAAGCCACTAAGCTTCAGGGGGAATTTGCTTTGGACAGATGAGACAAAACTTAGGCTTTTTGGCAAGTCACATCAGCTCTATGCTCACAGACACATACATGAAGTAAACAAAGAAAAGAACATTTTACCTGCTGTAAAACATGGAGGAGGCTCGGTTATGTTTTGGGATACTATGCTGCATCCGGCACTGGGTGTCTTGAATCTGCGCCGGGTACAATGAAATCTTAAGACTATCAAGGCATTATGGAGCAAAATATGCTGCCCAGTGTCGGAAAGTTTGGTCTCAGTCACAGGACAGGGTAATTACCCCAAAAACGCAGCTAAAGCCATCCTAAATTGGCTAAGAGCAAAGCATTGGACTACACTTGAGTGGCTTTCTATTATCTAAATCCTACTGAACATCTGTGGAAAGAGTGGAAACCTGCAGTCTGGGAAAGGCACTCTTGTGGTTTTTCTTCCTTTTAGGGAAGAGTACCAGCAAATCTGTCCATGTGTGTATGTATACAATGTGTTACAGGAATATATAGTTATACTGTATGTAATGAACATAGGCAGTGGTGGTAGGACATGCTTGTTACAAAGGCCTGGTAAGCAGACAACATCATAGCCTGAAGATATAAATGGTGACCGCCAGATGTAGTATTTATGGAGGGTAGTAAACAAAATAAGAAACCTTCATAAAATAGTCAACTTACAAACTAAGAAATCACAGGACATATGAAGACTGGACCCACAGACTAACAGACGCAAGGGGAAGAAAAAGGGAAAGGAGTAGAAATAAATGCATCAAGCGTTTTCTGTATACAGACCAATAAACATTAATATGGGGTTTAAGAAAAGTCTTTTTCTTCCTTTTAGACATACAGCCAGACACCACCTCCCGTCTTCTCCTTCCGGGAGAGAGTATTTCACAAGTGTATCATATACCTCTGGGTGCTTTGCAGGTATGATATTTACTTATACACTGTTCATTCTTGTGAATATATGTACAGGAATGTGCTATAGAAAATGACAATATGAATAATGCATGATATACAGTCCATTTTAGGGCTACTCTAATAAAGTAGAGGGTGTCAAATTGATAATGGGGTGTACTGCAATTTTTTGTGACGTTAATAAAGATATGTGAATTTTTTTTTATTTTGTACTTGTTTCGACTTGTGTATATTACATGTAGAATACCTCAGACTTCAGAAGACAATACAGCTAAGATTAAGGTGTCTGTGGCAGCTCTCCTGACATGTTTTTGTTGCAAACACCTATTTTCCCCATAATATAATTCTGTGGCATCTTTTCTTAGAACTTGTCACTGTTACTTCTCCTAGAAGTTTTAGCAAACAATTGATAACCAGGTGTTCCTCTCCTTGTTAATAGGGCATCTCTTAATAGTGTGACCCTGTTTTGCACTTTTCAACTCCTTAACACTATGTGACGGATATACTCGTCATGGAGGCGTTAAGAAAACCCCCCCCCCATATATGGGGGGGTTTTTTGCCCCTTTATTTTTTAAAAACCCAAAAACCACCCCCAAAGAATTTTGGAACAGCGATCGGGGGCGGTTTTAACCCAATTTTGGGCCCCCCCCCAACCGTGGGCCCCCCCCAAACCCAAAATGTACAGGGGGTTTTGGGGGGGGCCCCAATTTCAGCCCCCCCCCTCACCCCCCCTTTTTTGAAAATTTAAGGGGCCAGGGGGTGCTTTTTTTTCGGCCCCCCGGGTGGGGAGATTGTTAAAAGGCCCCCTGCCCTGTCCCTTTATGGGGGTGAAAAATAAAAGAAACCCTGTCCCCCCCCCTTTGGGAAAACCAAGGGATAAAATTTTTTTTTTGCAGCCCATTTGAAAAGGGGGGCCCGCGGGGGTGCCCTCCCCCCTTTTAGGGCCCAAGGGAAGGGCTCTAAACCCCGGGGAGAGACCCAGCAAAAGAAAAAGACCACATTAACAAAAAAGGGAAGAAAAAAAAGGGGAAACTGCGGGGGAAAAGGGAAAAAGGGAAAGGGGCCCAACTGAAAATTGAAAAAATTTAAATTTTTTTTTAAAAATTTTTTTTAAAAAAAGCATTTTTTTAAAAGAAAACCCCCCCGGAAGGGAAAAAAACCCCTTGGGGGCGGGTTTTTCCCCTAAGAAAAGCAGGGGGGTTTTAAAATACGGGGGTTTTCAAAAAAACCCACCCCAAAAAAGGCCCCTTTTTTAAAAATTAAAAGGTTTTGTTTTTTTTTTTCCCTTTTACACGGTTTAGGGGTTTTTTAACCCTGAAATTTGGAAAAAACAATTTTTTTTTTTTTTTTTTTTCCTTTTTTTCCCAAAATTATTTCAAAACCCCTTTTATATTAGGGGAACGCTTCCCAAGAAAACCGGGGAGATTTTTTCCTTTGGGGGTTAAAAAAACCCCTTTTTTGGAAATTTTCTCTAAAAAAAATTTTATAAAAAATAGGCCCTTTTGGGGGGGCATGAAAAAAAAACAAAAAAATAAAAATAAAAAAAACTTTTTAACTACTTTTTATGGATTTTTTGGCTCTTACCAGAGTTTGGGCCCCCCCCAAATTTAAATTTTTTTAGAAAAACCCCAAGGAAACCTAGAGGGAAAAATTTTCCCAAGGGGGGGGGGGGGGCACAAAAACAAAAAACGGGTTTTTTTAAATGAACCCGGAAAAAGGTTTTTTGCAAAAAATACCCCCATCCCCAGCTTTTTGTCCTTTTAACCCCTTAAAACCGGGGCCAATTGTTTTTTTTTTTTTTTTTTGGGTCCCCCCCCCTGTTTTTTTTTTTTTTTTGGTCCCCCCTTGGGCCCTTTTCCCAAAGCCCCCTTTAAACTTTTTTTTTTTTTTTTTTTTTCCCCCCAACCTTTAACCCCCTAAAAGGGGCCCTTTTAAATTTTTTTGCGGGAAACCGGGAATTGAAACCAAATTTTTTACTGGTGTTAGGGGCCCCCGGGAAAACTAAAAAAAATTAAAAACTGGGAACCTGAAAAAAAAAAATTTCCCCAAGTGTAACAAAAATTTAAAAAAAAACAAAAAAACAAACATTTTTTTAAATTTTTTGCGGCCCCCTTTTTTCTGAAAACCCAATAATTTTTTTTTGTAGAAAACACCTCGGGGTTTTTCCAAATAAAGGGGGGAAATTTTTCCCCCGACCCTAAAATTTGAAAATTTGGTTTTTTTGGCAAACCACCATTTGGGAATACTTTCCCCATTTTTTTTTTGATAAATTTTTAAACCAAATTTTTTTTAAAGAAAAAAAAAAAATTTCCCAAAAAAAAAAAATTTTTTTGGCCCCGTGGGGGGGTTTTTTTCTTCTACTGGTTTTTAAACCCCGAACGGGAAAAAAAATTTTTTAAAAATTTTTAAATGGGGAATTTTTTTTTTGGGAAACCCCGGGGCAATAAAAAAACGGGGGTTACCCTTTTTTATTTTTTTTTTTGTAAAAAATGGCAAAAGGGGTGACTTGAATTTTTTTAATTAAAAAATTTAAAAATTTTTTTTTTTACACTTTTAAAACCCTTTTTTAAAAGGGTTTTTTAAACTTTGGAGTGCCCGGGGAAATTTGGGCAAGGCCGTTTTTTTGGGGGGCCCCCGTATTGAAACCCAATTAGGGGCCCCCCTGAAAAGGGGGCCCCCCTTGGTGGGGGGAACATTTTTTAAATTCCTACAAACGGTTTTCCCATATCAAAAAGATTCAAAAAACCGGGTTTTTTGGGGGATTTTGGGAAAGGGGTGCCCCAAAGTTTACAAAAACCCGGAAGGGTTTCTTAAGTTTAAAAAAAAAAGAAAAAGGGTAACATGATGCCCCGTTTTTCCCACTTTAAATTTTTTTTTCCCATGGATTTTTTTTTCCTTTTAAAATTTTCCCAACACAAAAAAGGTAGAAAATTTTATCTCTTTTTTTTTTAAAACCCCCTTTTTAAGGTTTTTTACAAATTTTAAATTTGCTTTTTTTACAAAGTTTTTCCCCCCTTTTCCCCTGGAAAAAATTTTTAAAATTTTTTCCCTTTTAAAAAACGACCATTAAAGGAGTGCAAAAACAAAATTTAAATTTTTAAACTTTAAAAAAAAAACAACTCCTAATTTCCCACTCCCGAAAAAAACAGTAGAAAAAAAACAGGGAAAGCAAAAGCCCATTTTTTTCCCCAAAAAAAAAAAAAAAAAAAAAAAGTTAAAAAAAATAAAAATTAAATAGAATAAAAAAAAAAAAAACCCCCCCAACAAAATTTAAAGATAAAAAAAACCTGTATTAACGCATTTCATAAAAACCCCTTATTTAAAATCTTTTTTTTTTCCCAATTTTAAAAAATTTCCCGGAAAAATGAAAAAAAATTTTTAAAGCTGCCCCCCCCAAAAACCCACACCCAAAGCAATTTTAAAAAGGGTTGAACGGGAAAATACGTACAAAATTTTTTTTAAAAAATTAAAATTTTAAATTAACCCAATCCCCTGGTTTCCTTTTTTCCCCCCCAAACGGAGGGGGTTTGGACCCTTCCCAAACGGGAAAAAGGCGGCCCCCCCAACCCCCTTTTTTTCCCAAGGGCCCCGGTTTTTTAAAAATTAAACAAAAAAAATTTTTTTTTCCAGGGCCCCAGTGGGGGTGGGGTTTAGGGGGGGGTGGGGTTTTTATTAAAAAGGGGGGGGTTAGGGAAAGGGGTTTGGATTTTTTAAGAATCAAACTCGGTTTTATAAGAAAAAAAAAAAAAAAAAAAAAAACCCCAAAAAAAAAAAAAAAAAAGAAAAAAAAAAAAAAAAAAAAAAAAAAAAAGGTTTGTAAAAAAAAAAAAACTTGGTGTCATTTTAAAAAAAGGGTAAATTTTAAAATGGGGAACCCAAAAAAATTTTTAAAATTGGGCAGACTTAATTGGTAAACTCTGTGGGAAAGCATTATTTTTAAATAAGCTGACCCCAAAACAGAGCTTACAAAGTTCCGGCCTAATAGTGATCAGCTTTTATACATTAAAAATAAAACATAAGTAATTACTCTGTCATTATAGAAAATACATCCCCCCTGTACAATAAAAAAGATAAATACGGGGCCCCCTCCACAAAATGGCCCCCAGCGGGTATGCCCCTCAGTTTTTAAACCCCCAAGCAGTATCCCCTTCCAGTAAAATGGCCCCCAAAAGCAGTAACCCCTTCCGTTAAATATGAGCCCCCGGCATATGCCCCTCTAAAATGGGAAACCCCCCCAGTAATAGGGCCCCCATTAACCCCTTGTTGCCAATTTAGATTAAAAAGAAAAAAAGCAAAAAAAGGGATAACTTTTACTCCCCTTTGCCGGGTTCCCCTGCAGAAAACCGCTGCCTCCCCCCAATCTGGGCGAAATCCGCGGAAACAGGGGGTGTACGAAACTCTGCATCACACCCCCTTTGCCCCGGGCTGATCTTTGTAGAAAACGAAGCCAGTAAAGGGGCCCCCCGGCAAATCTAAAACGCGATAGGGAAAGCCGGGACTGTAGTGAGCCGCCCCCGCTTTCTCTACGATGCACCGCACGCGTGTGCAGCTTCTAAACGCGGGGCCGGAATTACAGGGGCCCCACGCGGGACCCAGATGCCGACTAAAGTCACCGGGGGGGCCGGCAATTTTGGGGGACCCCCGGCCCGCGGACCCGGGCAGGGGAGGGCGCTACGGGCCCGGTCCGAGGACCGGCCCCATTTTGGGGACCCCTTTTCTAAATGTACGGGCCAAAGCCCAAGAATTAACTCTAAGAAAAGAAAAACTATGATCCCAAAAACTAGTATTTATTAAAAGGGAATCCAACACCCAAGTTTTTTTCCCAAAATTAAATTTCCGGGATTCCTTTTTTTTCCGGACCAAAGAAATTTTTTTGGGGTCATAGCATTGCCGATAATTTTTTGGGGGGCCCTTCAGTGGGGGTCTTTAAAAACCTGCACTTTTATTTTCCAAACCAAAAGGGTTTGCCTTTTTTTGGGTGGACTGGACGATTGGGTTTCTTTCCCCCGAAAAGAAACAATATAGGGGTTTTTCGGAAACATAAAAAAAAACCCCCAAACATTCCAAAAACCGGGCACAGGGGGCAAGGGGAATTTGAAAAGCGGGTTTCCTTCATTTCCGGGAAATTATGGAGGCTAAATGGGGACCCAAACAAAGAGAAACCAAAAGTTTTAAAGGGCCCAAACCATCCCTGATCCCTTTTGAATTCAGAAGGGTGGCTTAAACATTTTTGATCAAAAAGTGTGAATGAAAACCCCTCAAAGTTTTTTTTGTTTTTTTTGTTTTTTTTTTTTTGTTGTTGGTTTTTTTCACAGGGGAATCCTAGGTAGCAAAAAAAATGCTTTTTAAAAAATTCCCCTATGTCCCATTTGTTACCCTTCCCTTTAGTTTAAAATTTTGTGCTACTGATTTTGGAAGGGGGTTTCTCTTCCCATTCATATAAAAGAACCGGGGCATTTAGCATCTCATGAAGACATAAAGAGACTGATTTTTGGTCCACACCAAAGGCTCTGTGTGTTTTATGTGTAACATGAGCTTCTAATGGTCCAGGTAAAACATCCCAGTGTGTTCCTTTAAATTACTCCAATTTAAAAACGTTCTTGGTTTTTGTGATCTACAGTTGAAAGAGTTAAAATGTATTCTGATTATTATCTGAGCCACAATTTATATAGAAAGTATAACCTAACTAAACTAATAATGCAAAAAAAAAAATGACTGCATGTGTTTTGTTGAGCACCTTGAGTAAACATGCACAGGGCAGATTTAAGTAGATTGAGTAAAATGCTGAACTTAAAGGGCACCGGTCACCTATCTTATGCTGAGGGCAGTATTGGCTAATGACAGACACCCTATTTCCAGTGTAAAGTATTTGCTCCTCAAATCTGGCAAAACACATCTCATTAATCCAGAGCAGGCTTCCAGACTTGAGACTTAAAGGCTCCGAAATGACTGTATTTTACAGCATAAGGGACACTACTCCGCCGGAGCTAGTCTGTCATTAGCTTATGATGTCCTCAGCTAGGCCAGAATAAGCTGTGCATCAGACTACTTTAATCCCTGCTGAGATTTGCAGCTTGGGTCATTCCTTCCTAAAATGTGTTTAAATCCATAAATATTTCTACCGTTTCCCTGAAAATAAGACAGCGTCTTGCATTAATTTTTGCTCCTAAAGATGCACTATGTCTTATTATCAGGGGATGTCTTATTTTTCCACAAATAAATTATAGGTAGGTGTGTGTGTGGTGTCACAAACCATAGGATATATGTATGTAAAGGACATTTTATTGCAACAGCAGGGACTTCTCTCAAAGGATGGGACATGCTGGGACTTGTAGAAATAGAAGTTCCAGCATGCCCCATCAGCCATCCTGTGAGATGTGTGTGTCAGTATCATTACTCTGTTACCCCATCCCTCACTTACTTGTACACTTTCTGTCTCCTGTCCTGGGATGTTTGGGACCTGTGGTGACATCAGTCACATGACCTCCCTCCACAGGTCCTTCACAACTCTTCTACAAAAATATGTCCCAGGGCCATTTCTGGGGGTGAGCGGGGCTTGGGAACACCCGCCCACCCTTCCCCTCACCTTTTCTCTCTGCCCACCCTTAGGGAAAGCCCTGTGTTGGGGAGCTGCAGCAATGATTTTCGCTATGTCTTATTTTCAGGGAAGCACAGGTAAGACAACTTGTGACCGTATCGTCCTATAGTGGAGGTCAGAACTGTGACTTGGCCATCCCAGATAAAAATCATTATCTTGTTTTTCAACAATAGTATATTTGTGTGGGTCATTGTCTTGTTGCTTCACCCAACTTGTCTTTAGCTTGAGGTTATGGACCGCGGCCTTATAAAATGTTTTGATCTTTTAAATCAACCGGGTTTTTCAGAAAGCCGGCGACTTGAAATCCATCTGATAAAAAATCCGTTCACTGTAGACTACTGGCCAGATTTTCTATTGAAGGCCATGAAGATGGCTGACTATTTTCAGTCTGTTTCCAAACTTGCAAACCGTATGAAAATCCAGCGGAAAACCCAGGCCATGTGGCCATACCTTAATAGTTTTTGGGTTTTTTTATAATTCAAAATCTGGGCCTCACTAATTAAAACAGTCTAACGGTAAAGCGGTTTTTGTTGCTCTATCAACCAATCAATGCTCCGTTATTCAGCTTTAATTTTTTTATATGTGTTTTTCTCATTACAAATCATGTAACTTTAGATCATATGATTTAAAGTGTTATCTGTGAATTACATGATTTATAATGTGGAAAAACTATAAAAAAAAAAAAAAAAAAAAAAAAAAAGCAACACACACACATGCTTCTTGTTTTGCTCCAGAAGAAAACAGTGGAGGCCTGTGAAGGATAAAAGACCACATACTGCCTAAAAATCACCAAACCTACCGCATGGTCTTAGGGAGGGGGGGGGACGGTACGGGACTGTGACTAACCACAAAAGATATTGAAAGTGGAAAAAATGTTGCAAAAAAAAAAAAGGGCCATGTTTATAGTGTGTTTTATATTTTCATATGGACTTCCACCTGTCAGACAGCAGTTTTTGTTAAGGAAAAAAACATGTAAAAATACTTGGAAAAATGTTTGGTTTGTCCCCATGACAAGGGTTTTCAGTGGGTTTTTTCAGACTGTTTTTTGCATTTGAAAACAGACTGTAAACCGACTGTCAACATTTTATTGGAACATTCATGCAGTAGGCCACACTGCACAGATTTTCCGGCAGACTGTTTTGTACACCGCCGGCGTTCCTAAACAGAACATGTTCATTTTTCCTCCTGGTTTTGGGCAGAACATGTAAATGTGAAGGGGGGCAGCTCGAATCCGCAAACTGTGGACAAAAGCCACCCCCTCCCTACACGCAAAAACGTGACATGTGAACGCACCTTTACAGAAAAACAAAACATATACTTGTGGGACAACTCCTTTAAGATAAACATGTAGAGACAGTACAAGGGAGCATCACCATTGCTGTGATCTATTCTAAGAGCTTAAAGGGGTTGTCTCACTACATTGATTCATCTTACCTCAGTTCTGTTTTCTTGGCTTCATTTTGAATTCAGGGGCGTGTTTACTGGCTTCTACTAGGCTGCAGTAGAAGCCAGGTCTGTAGTTATAACATTACCAGTGCTGGCAGCCTATCATGAGATTGAACAGGTCTGTAGCTATAGTGACCTGATGTGGCCCATACAAAAGGGGAAATCTCAGAATGGGTAGGTCACTGTTAATGGACATATATTGCAAAGTGACTTGTTTTTGCAAGATCTTTAACATAAAAAGCAATCCTTGTTGTGAGACAACCCTTTTAACACTTTCTCTGTGTAGTAACAATGTATATAGTTGTACTTTACATGATGTTTGTTTTCTGGCTTAGGCAATGGGTCACTCGAGTTCTCCTACCATCTTCACACCCCGCTTATGGAGATGGTTTGACATGGAATGCTCCACATTGGATCCCCATGAAACAGACTTCTGTCCTTGCAATATAGAAAGGAAGCCTTTCCTCCATGAGATGGTACAATGTATCACTAGACGCTTCTTTGTAATGTTACAGTTTTATTGAAGTGTATTGTTTGTGTTATACCAACAAGAAAAAAAGGAGCAACTCTTCACACACTGTAGATACCAGGGACCTTCCTCCTTGATTGACAAGAGCCTCCAACACCCTACAGGGAAACAAACTAAATGTATTTTTCATATTTTAAAGGCGCTGTAATAAGATTATAAAAACGGCACCTCTTGTTCAGGTGCTGTGCCTGGTATTTTAGCATCTTACGAATACTGCTTAATTCCAGACAAAGCCTGTGTATAGAGGTGGCAGCCATGAATTTTAAATCCTGGTAACACCTTTAACTCCTCCCCAGTGGTTGATGTACAAATACATTGACATGTCTGGATAAGGAGTATGTAAGAGGCTCAGGAACTGCTAGTACTGGCCCTTTAACCACTTGCTGTCAGTAGTGACCATTCTATCTAATCCCATCTCCCTACCGCTATTGACAGAGTGTAATAGGAAACCTGTATAATCATATTCTGCAGGACTAAAGTATTGCAATGTATTTTACAAGTGGTCTCATATCCCTAGGAGACCAAACATTGGGGAAAAGGTAAAATTAAGCTTTTAAAAGTATGTAAAAAAAAAAATTTCCATTCTATTTTTAAAAAAATAATTTACACATTTTTAGTCTATGGAAATATTATTATTTTTTTTTTTTTAATCCTCACAAGAAAAAAGCCCCATTTCAGAACTACAGTTTTCAATTACCTCGCCTCTCCAAAAAAGTGGAATGAAATGTTATCAAAAAGTTGTATGTACCCCAAAATGGCACCAATGAAAACTAGCTTGTCCCACGAACACAGCATGGATTTTGGACGGCATTAACATTGCTGTGCAGACACCGCCTTATCATGTATGGTGAATTCTGCCACCTGAACCGTTCTCCGCCTCCCCCCATATTCTACTCCACAAATGAAACCATTAAAAAGAGGATTTACCCAAGATCATCCCTTGCACAACTTTTAATAGGAAAAAAAAAAAAAAGCCAAGATCTTAAACGGCAGGACTGAAAATGCTGACATTAAAAGTAGTGGTATTGGGTTAAATAGCTGATGAGACAATTGTGAGGGCTAAACTAAAATACCTTAGAGGTTCTCACCATGCTGGTTTATAGGACCACAGGCAGCTTCAGGCTCCCACCTGCTGGTTAGGGTGCGAGTGGAGCTATAGCTGTGATTGGCATATCGCTGCTGGTTTAGCTGATCCTGTTATAGTGACGGGGAAGAGGTTTGTAAATTGTAGTGCACAATGCTACAGAGCTCTAAAGCTGCTGCTGATTCTAAATAGAAGCAAAATCTGAACAGCAATGTATTTGGCAATAGTCTTTATTTGCCATTTGTCTGTTTAAAGCTAATCAATGAAACAGGAATATTATAGGGAAAACGTAGGTTGGTTTGATGGGTTATTCAGTCCGCATCTAGGTGTACTGGATTATACACCTTGTGCTGCTACTAAAGGAAAGGTACCCCTTGTACAGCAAAAAAAAGGGGCAGACATTTTAAGAACTGTAGATTTTAGAAGAAGTAGTTGGTAAATATACCTAGTGTTAGGGATTTCTGTTCCCAATTGTGTACTGAACATATCTCCACCCTCTCCTTCACTAGAAGTTCGGACAAATTGTTCCTTGTTAAAAGGGCCCTTCAATATGGACCTGTCCATAAGGTTTACTTACAGAAACACTGCAGGGTAAGAAGGGTTTTCAGGAAGTGGTTCCCCTGGTTAAGAAACTAATTGCTGAATGGCTACAAAGTTATTCTCTCGCTTTGTTCTACTTCAGCTAACACACACACTTGCTAATGGGTTTCCAGAATTGCAGATTGATGGGTGTGTCAGCAGCAGTAACCCTTAAGAATAGGTTAGGGCCCTTCTAAGGCCTTGTTCACACGGCTGATTTGGGGACGGATTTCAGCCGTATTGCACTGCAGTACGGCTGGAATCCGTCCCAGTCATTACGGTAATCCACACTTCTTGGAGAACTACGACTTCCATCTCCCCTCTCGGCGAATACGGCAAGTGGGGAGAAAGTGACATGTACATTATCCTGGTGGAATACGCGCCATGGACAATGGATGTCTATGGGTCCGGCGAGCAGCTGCCCCCGCTGCATGGCAGCCGGCGTAATTACGGGTGAAATCCGTCCCCTCAATTACGCCGGCAATAAGCCGTGTGAACTTCGCCTAACAAAGAAGGGTTTAACAGTGCAGGGTTCAGTGGTTTGACAGGGGCATTAAGCCACCTAATTAACAGCAAATTTGTTTGTTTTTTAATCTCTACCTGCACATTTTATTATTGGACTAGTATCTAAATCACTAATTTTAAAACTGCAAAACTGGTATGGATCCCCCTTCTTGTTTCTGAAATTACGTTAAAGGAGAGTCCTCAATATAGAATATTTAATTGGCACCAAACAGTCCTGTTTAAATGGATCATAGACCAAAGTGATATAAGATATCCGTCGTATAGCCTGGAAAGTGGTGCTCAGCAATAACATTAAGATAGCAATAAATTTTAAGTCTAATTTCCACACTCAGTTTTATTCTATTAATATAGAAGATGGATTGGAGTAGACATGCACATCGTGGCTTATAGTAATATTGAGGGAGCTATAGTGATGCAGTATTGTAAGGTGTAATTCTAAAGTAATGGCATGGTAGAAAGAGACCAGGGCTACCAGTGCTGGACCCGAGAAGGAGATTGTTTTGTTTTCTCTGTTACTGGGGCTCCAGGAGCTGTTGGCCTAATTTTTATAGGTGATGGACAACTTCTTGCAGCACATGAACATCTTCTAGTCTAGTCCCTATTCTTCTGGATTACTGGACTACTTTTTTTTTTTTTTTTTCAAATACTTCCAAATACTACTTTCTGTGAAATGGCAGCAGTGGCAAGATAAGACAGCTGCCGGATGTAAAGGAAGAGGCATACTAGATATCTGCAATATCCGGTTCACGATGTTAAATGTTGATGTGGATCTTTTGACCACTTGGATTAGGGAGTTGCCTTTGTGGCAGTTTCCTAATAAATTACAGTAATTGCTTCCTTTACCTACTCTTCCATGGGATATTTTGTTATCATTAGAGCAGCATATAATTTATTAAAGGGAGCTTTTGCATTTAATTAACAAAACTAAAATTGGGCTTTAGTAAGTAGAAGAGAAATGATTATTATTCTACTTTAAAAAAAACTTTGGGGGCAGAGGTATTGGGGACATTTACTCCAGTCCTGTATTAGACAGAGCAACAGCCTCTATGTATGGCAGCTGCATTGAATAGGCGTTATTGGAAAGAAAAAGGTCTAGACCAATATAATCTTGTGGAGAGAGATTGTTTTTCCATAGCAACACAGAACTTTACTTGTGTGCACTCAATGATGTTATACTGCCTTATGTAGGGCTCCTGTGGTACTATAGAGTTGTTAAATCCCCTACCCTCTGAGATGATTCTGCCCCAGTCTACATGGTAAAGCTGAAAAATGAGCTGTATCGAACAGGCACTATCAGCCCATAAAGGTATGGATGGCCAGTATTTTTCATGTAATTTAGTTACTTAAAACACTTTTTTAATCTTAGATTTTATAATCTGCTTCCATCTTTAATGCATTGAGGGTGATGGTGGCTCAATGGTGCTGGACCAGTGTCTCCACTACACATATGAGAAACTTGCAGTATCTAAATCCCTGCAGATTACCAGAGAACACGAAGAATTTGCAGAGATATTTAGTACTAATAGCAATGGGCCTTATTACAAATGCCTCTGGCTTGTAGGAACTCCTCATTGTTTTAAAGCTGGCCATACACTAAATTATGTTAACAAAATGAACCGATCATCAACATTCCAACCGAAACTGGTCGATCAGGGAGATGGCTTAAAAAAAGGACTTGCAAATGACCGGCCCCCTTTGTCCTGATCATGCTACACAGATGTTTCAAACAACTATGGCCAAAATCAAACCGGACACATGATGATTTTTGTCAGACACTGGGCTACCACTATCACAAAGCGGTGGCTAAAGCGGCTATTTCAGGCAACATTTATGACTGTTGACACATTTTACATTTCTTGTGGTAGAAAATGAAAATTTACCTTAATCTGCCCATTACTGTTTTGTATGAAGCTTTGATTTACTGTGTAAGGTTGGTGTGATTGATTTATTTATTAATGATGTTCTATATAAAATTTGTTTCTAAAAACACTCTCTCTCATTTGAATTTTTTTTGACTGAACTAATTAACTCCATTGGTTAATTTTCTCACTTTAATAAAACACTGGCTAAAGCTCACACCAAATACATGAATGAATGTGCAAATACATTTCCAATAGCAATATGTCCCTCATCTACTCAGATTTCAGACTGTTCCATTTTGTCTTTTTTTTTGTGGTTTAGCTGTCAAATTGGCCCTTCTTAAAGAGGTTGTCTCACTACATTGATTCATTATACTTTCATCCTGTTTTCTTGGTTTTAGTTTTCAATTCAGTGTGTACTGGTTTCTACTGCCCTGCGGTGACAGCTGAGGACATCAGGTCTGTAGCTACAGCGACCAGCGATGGCAGCCTTTCAGGAGAGATCAAACAGAGCTATAGCAAACTGAGGAGCTGATGCAGCTCATAAGAGGGGATAGCTAGCAATAGGTAGGACACTCTTAATGGACACATATTGCAAAGTGACTTGTTTTTTGAAAGATGTTTAACATAAAAAGCAATCCTTGTAGTGAGACAACCCCTTTACACTCCAAGAAAATACCCTTGGTGTAGGTTGTTTGATCAGTGGAGGGCTGCGCGATGAGACACCTTACTATCAGCAAAAGATTGGAGTGCTAAAGCCCTTTTACTGCAGACAGAGTATTTATACATATGTGCATGAGCCACTAGAGCAGGCATCCTCAAACTGCAGCCCTCCAGCTGTTGGGAAACTACAACTCCCATCATGCATTTATATAATCTATAACAGTGGGAATGATGAGAGTTGTAGTTTCCCAACAGCTGGAGGGCCGCAGTTTGAGGATGCCTGCACTAACGGGTGAACATGGTAATCCCATCACAACCAAATTATAAGGAGTGGAAATGTATTCTTGCCTTTGCATGTCTTTCTTCATTGAAGTGTATGGAAGTTTCAGAAATCGGCAAGTTTTTAGCTGGCTTGGCCATTTCTATAACTTATAGACTTACAGTGGTTATACTATAAATGTTCTGATATACCTGTTAAAAGAAAATTCATTTTTTTTTTTTTTTTTTTTTTTTTTTTTTTAAGTATTCCACTACTTGTAGACTACGCAATAGTTCCCACTCTAATAAACAAATATAAGGTCATTTAGGAAGGTGTATGAAAATGTTTAATTTCTGATCTTGGCTATAACAACCTAAAGAAAATGAAAAGCACCAGTCAGGAGTATTGAACATAGCGGCTTTAATCTATTTACTTTTCATTGTAAACTTGATGCAAACTTTTTGAAATGGTCAGTACTCACTGTAAAAGTCCATGTTTCTTATGTATATTTATATTATTCCTTAACACAACAGCTAGGACATACTTTGTTAAATTGGAAAAAGAAACAAAATTACATGTGCAAAATAATTTATAAGCAAGTCAGTGTGTTATGCTGTACTAGGCATAGCTGTAAGGTTTTTTTTTTTTTTTTTAAATTGAACTAGAAATTAACGCTGTCGTCAATAATGCCTAGTAACATGATTGCAGAGGCTTCTCGAGTCAGCAGCTACCAGTAATTGCTAAGGCTACAGCCAAACTTAAGATACTGTCCCCGTTAACAGAAGGGAATAGCGCTTTTTAATCCAACCCCACGTATTGAACCAAAATCGTTCTCACATCTCCACTTTAAAAGGCTTGGATGCAGCATAATGTAAATCTGGAATGCAGGAAAAGTAGGAGAAGTCTTCTGGCTATCGCTCATGGTGGATGTGGCTAAACGGATGGCACTGGAGTTGCGACGACGGTGATGGTCAGGTCAGTAACTAAGTGGCATCCTGGTTAGATTGTCTCCGTGCAAATATCTATCTTTCAAAGGAGTCTCAGCTGCCAGGACTTCCAATCAGGAACCTAAACACAGGACATGAAATATTATACTTATAGCTTCATAAATCCTGCAGAAATTACCAAACACACAGAGTACTATAATAATACTACTACCTCTTTGGGCAATTTTTGTTGACGATGTGTGTCTAGACTGGGACTGAATAACTGCCTTGCTGATCGGTGAAAGCATTATGGATGAAGCGGACCTGATAAGCATCGGGACATGCCTTTTCTATCTAGCAGACACCTGCTCCTATGTGTGCTGTCACCAGATAAGTGGTCTAACTGGCTTAGACTCTAGCAGATAGAGAATGACAGTGCCTGAAGTAACTTAAGCACAAGACTTTCTGCACTACTTATTTTAAAATCAGTCCAGGCTCACATCACATCTCTAATGTGTATTTAGCTTGTGTGCGGAGATTAGGTCATGATTAATATATGCTAAAGTGTCCATAGACTTGTGTAGCCCAGGACATCCTGTTAGTATAGTACAGACAAACTTAGGATCAATCATGTATTCAAAGTTACTTAATCACAATATAAACTGTCAAATATCACTTAAGGTATGCTCACACAGCATATTGCAGCAGATACTGTATATGCTGCAATACGCCGGGTGTTTTAGCAGCATGTGCTGGCCAGCGTGTACTTCTAAAACACTAACAGCCAGCTCCCATTGACTTCCATGTTTTTGTGTGAACATACCCTTAGGAGGAATTTGCGACGATTTTGATACAAACAAAATAAAAATTATAAACACGGGGAAAAAATGTTCTCCTGTACCCATATAAGTTTTTAAGAAAAAAAAAAAATAGACATGGCATTTAAAGTTAAAGGGTTGTCTAGTTTCTCTAAAAAAATAAATTTGAAGCTCCTGCTGCCCCAATTAAAAAACAAACCCTGATACCAGCCTTACCCCCTTCCAGTGCTTGGTAGTTTGACTTCTTTCTTCTACCTCTGAAGAAGGACGTCACCACTTAAGCTGCTGATTGGCTGCAGCGCTTATGTGCCTCTACTTACATTACCGCTGGAGCTGTTCACTTGAATGGTGTTGCAAGCATAGGCACACGACTGCATCAGCCAATCAGTGGCTGAAGTGATAATGTCCCTGTGCAGAAGTCGAAAAAATAATTTATTCAAATATATGGCATTGTAGCAAAAATCTATTAATAAAAATCTGTTTAAAAAAAAAAAAAAAATATATATATATATATATATATATATATATATATATTAGAAGAAAAAAAACAGAAGACTAGAGTTACCCATCACTGGAACGGGGTAAGGTGGGTATAGGATTTTTGAGCCATCAGGAGCTTCCCATTAACTTTTTAGAGGAACCAGAGAACCCCTTGAAGCAAAACAATATAGTTTATATTGTAGTTCTGAAAATAGTTTGTCAGTGCATATTATATTTTCTTTTCTAATATGATAATTTAGGAAAATGTCTGATCCAGTAAACCTGGATAAAATGTATAACTTCTAAATGTCTTTACTTACAAGCAGCTGTGAATTTCGAGATCAACTGCCTCTTCAATGAAGTTGAAAAAAAGACAAAATGAGAGTAAATGAAGAAAAACTTAGATTTGTGAAAGCATCTCCCAAATGTAACCTCTTGCTCCCACTGTTCAAAGATCTGTGGCTCGGACTCCTCTGCCATCTTAGAACACATAAGAAATCTTAATGGGCATCATTATCATTTTGAGAGCTTGCCGCTGATGTTAACTTACCACTGGCATCGGGCCTCAACAGCCTCTTTCCTAACTAATCTCTTCTTATCAACAAGTGGTTTGGCTAAGGCACGGATCACTTGTTGCTTGAAAGGCAGGAGCTGTGAAGAGAAGTCATTTACGTCATTCGTGTCTGGACAGTGAGAAATGTGCTTTAAAAGCTGGGCAACCAGCATCATTTTCTAAACAATTTAAAGAAAAATTACCATAGGCAAGGGAAGCTTTGTAAGGGCCAGCATACACTTCAGAGCTGTAATCCTCACTGGCTGCAACCACAAAAAAGAGCAGTGAGAAACTAAGATCAAAGAGGTTAGCGCAATTGCTATGTATTCTGCAGGAATTCCCAGACTGGCTTCATTTCACAGACAGCAACTTGTTTGATTCCGAGTATCCACAGCTTAGTAAATTCAAGTCGAGGCAACACCAACACAAAAGGGTTAGTGGGGGCTTTAACTGTAAGGTTGGATCCACACAGCATCGGACAAAACCGTCCGAGAGTCACCCGGTTTTTATACGATGCACGACCGTGGTTTTTGTCACTGTTTTGTCAAAAACCATGGTCGGTTCTTGTTTTCTTGCTTTTAGCCCATACAATCATTTGTATGGGAAAAAGACAACAAAACGCCGGCGTTTTCTACAACATGTTGCTAAATACGCTGGCGCCAGAAAACAAGCAGAGAAAAAAAACGACGACTTGTGTAGGCTACAGGTCGTTTTTCTATTAAAGCCTATGGGCTAGCTGAATGATCGTATTTTCAGCGGTTTTAGAATCCTAAAACGGGCAAAAAAATACAAACATTTTTCTATGATGTGTAGATACAGCCACATAATGGTTAATAGAAGTTTAGTAGCAGAATATTGTATGTATGAAAGGAGATCACAAATACACAGGTTTTAATAGCAATACTGTACAGTATTATACAGCCATGGCCAAAAGTTTTGAGAATGATACAAATGTTAATTTTTACAAAGTCTACTGCATCAGGTTTTATAATGGCAATTTGCATATACTCCAGAATGTTATAAAGAGTGATCAGCTTAACAGCAATTAATTGCAAAGTCAATAGTTGCCTAGAAAATAAACTTTTTCCCCCAAAACACATTTCAGCTTCATTGCAGGCCTGCCTTAAAATGACCAGCTAACATCGTTTCAGTGATCGCTCCATTAACACAGGTGTGGGTGTTGATGAGGACAGGGCTGGAGATCAATCTGTCATGATTAAGTAAGAATCACACCACTGGACACTTTAAAAGGAGGCTGGTGCTTGGCATCATTGTTTCTCTTCTGTTAACCATGGTTATCTCTAAAGAAACACGTGCAGCCATCATTGCACTGCACAAAACTGGCCTAACAGGGAAGAGTATCGCAGCTAGAAAGATTGCACCTCAGTCAACAATCTATCACATCATCAAGGAATTCAAGGAGAGAGGTTACATTGTTGCCAAAAAGGCTCCAGGGCGCCCAAGAAAGACCAGCAAGCGCAAGGACCGTCTCTTAAAAGTGTTTCAGCTTCGGAATCGGGCTACCAGCAGTGCAGAGCTTGCTCAGGAATGGCAGCAGGCAGGTGTGAGTGCATCTGCATGCACTGTGAGGCGGAGACTCATGGAGCAAGGCCTGGTGTCAAGGAGGGCAGCAAAGAAGCCACTTCTCTCTAGAAAAAACATCAGGGACAGACTGATATTCTGCCAAAGGTACAGGGAGTCGACTGCTGAGGGACTGGGGTAAAGTCATTTTCTCTGATGAATCCCCTTTCCTAATGTTTGGAACATATGGAAAACAGCTTGTTCGGAGAAGACAAGGTGAGCGATACCACCAGTCTTGTCTCATGCTAACTGTAAAGCATCCAGAAACCATTCATGTGTGGGGTTGCTTCTCAGCCAAGGGAATCGGCTCTCTAACAGTCTTGCCTAAAAACACATCCATGAATAAAGAATGGTACCAGAATGTCCTCCAAGAGCAACTTCTCCCAACTGTCCAAAAGCAGTTTGGTGATCAACAATGCCTTTTCCAGCATGATGGAGCACCTTGCCATAAAGCAAAGGTGATAACTAAATGACTCAGGGAACAAAACATAGAGATTTTGGGTCCATGGTCTGGAAACTCCCCAGATCTTAATCCCATTGAGAAGTTGTGGTCAATCATCAAGAGACAGATGGACAAACAAAAACCAACAAATTGTGACAAAATGCAAGCATTGATTGTGCAAGAATGGACTGCTATCAGTCAGGATTTGGTCCAGAAGTTGATTGAGAGCCCGCCAGGGAGAATTGCAGAGGTCCTAAAGAAGAAGGGTCAACACTGCAAATATTGACTTGCTGCATCAACTCATTCTGTCAATAAAAGCTTTTGTTAATCATAATATGATTTCACTTGTATTTCTGTATGTGATAAAAACATCTGACAAACACACATAAAAAACCAGAGGGCAACAGATCATGTGAAAATGTAATATTTGTGTCATTCTCAAAACTTTTGGCCATGACTGTACACTATGCATGACCATATACCTATCCTTCGTACTGTTAACAAAAACATAAAATATTGGACATCAGAGCATTAGTCCTACCATGCTGGGACTAGACGTCAAGCAGAGAAGCTTCGAGATGAGGGTATCTATGTGAACGCGCAAAATTTCAGCAGCATCTAGAAGTAGTGGCTCCAGACAAGTCAGTGTGGACAGCTGGACGACATCATCAGGACAGGATAAAGCCTCTAGCAGCAGGGAGATCAGCTATACAAAAGGATGAGAAAAATGACAAGTCTTGATTTCACACCAACTAGCTATCGCTAGGATTGAACGATGTATAAATTTCTGGTAGCCCCTTCTCAGCATTACCGAACACAGTAAGGGCCGCGGGAGGACGGCTTTTCTCCGCTAATTAGCGGAGAAAAGCCCCCTTCACATTCACATGCCCATATTCCGTCCGAAAACCGGAAGAATGAACAAGTAGAATGTTCTTCGGGCGCCCGCCAGGCCAGAAAACCCGTGCAGTGGGGACTGCTGCATAGGTTTTCCATAGAACCCCATGTAAAAGTTTGTGGTTTTTCAGACTGTTTGCAAAACCAAAAACTGGTGCGGTGGGACATGGCTTAACATTCACTTGTGTGGCTGTGTCTGGTACTACAGCTCTAGTAATTTAATTGTACTAGGTTTAACACACATATGGACACAACTGTCCGTTACTGTAAAGATGCAGGTTGCCCCTTTCCAATATCCTGATTAAATATGCACCTGCAGTTGTCCATAGAACCGAGCTGCATACACTCACCGATGGGAGCTCTGTGACAAGAACTTGCTTTGGCAGACAGTTTAGCACATGAGACAAGGCTTTTAGATAATTGGGTTTGTCATCTGTAGAAAAAAAAAAATATAATAATTTATATATATACACACGCAAACACAAGGAACTAATGAATTGATATTGCAAAATATGCAGTAACAGAACAGTCTCTACCGTGCATAAATCGAGGAAAACATAGCAACCTGAAGCAAACCACAGTCTAGGTTACCTTCATTAGCAGCATTGAAACCTTGTACCAGTTTGGGAACATTCTCTGTGAAGAATCTCTGGCGAAACATAATGCGGATGTCGGCATGACAGGCTTTGTTAAGAATATCCAGAGAATCAGAGACCAGAAGAGAGAACATGTCTGCAGTCAAGGGTCCAAGACCTCTGTCACACAGCAAATCGATCATCTAAAAAAGAATCCAACAGATAAGCAAACCAAGCAATAAGGTTCCCCAGCGGGGACCAAGCTCACATCTAAAAGTAACCACAGCATGAAGTATCACCAGGAGGTCAGTTATGCTAAAATCTAAAACTGCATACAAGTACCATCATTCCCAACGGGGGGGAGGGGGAGGGGGTGGGAAGGATGGACCGGAAGGGGTGTGGAGACATGCAAATTGTGGTCATAATAAAAATTTCTCACTTTGTTTGGATTTTCTGTAATTGTAATTTTCTGTAGAGTCCATTAGAAATCATCTCTCACTTTTAGCCTGACATATATACACACTTCGTATAAAGGGGCCTGTGAGCAGGATCTTCCACAGTTTGCTACTGTGAATAAGGGCCATTGCCCTTTTGTATTTAGTTTGCAAATGTACAAGCTGAAACCCATTGGCAAACACAGATTTTTAAGCTCTCCCTCAGAAAAGCACTGCAGAACACTTACTTCTTACAGTTGGTAGGGATTCCTACTCATGGACCCTCAACAATGATCATTTATTTCTAGCTTCATCTTCTCATCCGATTCTATGGGGAACACAGTACCCTGGGAATAGGCCGAAGAGGCTGACACTAGGTACTAGAAAGAAAGAAGTGGCTTTGCCCAAGCAGGCCATATGCTTCTCTACTGACACCGGGCAAACCAGTTGATGCAAAAGTAGTAGAAAGAATAGGGAAAAAAGAGCAACAGCCCGATTTCTGAACAAAAAAAAAAACAAAACACCAGGACAAAAAACATTTCCTGGAACAAAAATAGCAAGTAAAAAGGACAGATCTGTGTCCCCCATAAATCAAGGAAGAAATATAGAAAAGAGCAGGCACAGGCAATGGAGGGTCATGCACAAGCTATATGCCAGGATGTACACTTGAAAAAACAAAACAAGACAGCACATACAACCAAAAGCTGCAGTACCATAAATTATTTTATTGGTTACAAAATAGCTACAATAAAAAAATGGCTCTAACAAGACTCCTAAAAACATTTAAAAACCTTAAACTAGAGTCTGGTTCATACTGTATAAGGACACACCACTACATCAGAGGACCCAAACCAGGGCTGTGGCGTCGGTAATCCAAAGCTCCGATTCCCTCATACATGGCGCAGGTTTATGTGGTAACATCAGGCTTTTTATCACCTTCTGATACAATAATCAAGCTATTTAGGTAGATCATACACTGACAAGCAAAATGGTAACAATGTTTTGAACCTTTGACTTTCAGGTTCCATATCTCACCACCACTACAGCTTTGTACATGAGGCTACCATCGTTTTATAGAAAATCCTCTTACATATCTTATACAAAAATTTGACTTGCAAGTATTTAGCATCTGCTTAGTTCTGGAGATTCTTTCCTGTAACTGCATTGTTACTGTTTGGCACCTAAAAATGAAAATGTTAATTTTTATTACTTTGTTAGTATTTGGTAAAAATCCACCTTTGGTTTTCATTACTGCCTGAATCTTTCTGGAATCTGGATAAGATTCAAGCATATCTTGATCAAAACGTGATCCCAGGTCTCTTTTATATGTTCCCTGTGTTGGTGCAGACTGGACTTGGGTACGAATACAGCTTTCTCTTCATCTCTACCCACAAATATTCGAGTGGATTGAGGTCTGGGGACCATGGAGACCAATACAGCAACTCTACTTCATTGTCATTGGCCCCTTCCTTCTCCAACCTTGATGTATGCTTTGGGTCGCTGTCCTGCTGGACACTATGTTGTCCTTTTCATACCCATAGTACTTGAGTGTATGAAGTAACCCATCTTATAGGATTCTCACATATAGCTCAGCATTGAGATCAACATCGATCCTGGTCAAGTATCCAACATCTTTGGCTGTGAAACATCCCCATATCATCAGGTTTCCTCCATAGAACTTGACAGTTTCTTCAATTTCTCGATCCATTAGGCCTCTTTTTCTCGGATTCTTCCAAACCCATTTGCACCTATCAGAGCCTGGTCTCTTGACTTTCATCTCATCGCTCCAAATCACCTGCTTCCAATCTTCCACTTTTTGTACTTTTTTTTTTTTTTTTTTTAAACAAAACTCGAGCCAACGCTTAAGGCTATGTTCACACGGCTAAGTTTGGGACGTATTTCGGTCCGTAATTACGCACCGAAGTGCGCAAATTACGGGCCGAAAACGTCCCATTCATTACGGTAATTCACAGTTCTCATAGAGAACTATGGATTACGTCTCCTCTCCCCGCCCGGCGAAGCCGCCGGGCGGGGAGATAATTGACATGTGAATTACTAGGCGCAAATACGCGCCGCTAGTAATTCACGTCAATGGGCCGGCGAAGTGCCGGCCCCCTGCTCAGTCCCCCGCTCCCGCCCCGCCCCCGGTCACACGGCGTAATTGCGGGGCGTAATTACGCCCCGCAAATACACCGTGTGAACATAGCCTTAGACGAAGTTGCAGTCACAGCTTCACCTTTTTTCAGGCCATCATTCCAGACCTGTGTAATGTGTGTTGCCCAATGCTTGCATGGACGCCTGTGATCTCACTCTTACGAAGCATACGAACCACCTCCACTGCCACATTAGAACACATAAGCCTTTTGATGAGCCAACTTGTTGACTTGGATATTTTGCATGGATGTCAACCTCTTGGCTTTTGAATTGATGGATGGACTTCATTTCATATTCTTCCAGCTGTCATGGCCTCACATGATGCAGTTTGGCAATTTTCCAAGAGACGCTATCGATAAGCTAGATGATGCAATTTCTCTTTTCTTTGGAAATCTTGTTCATAGCTGGTTGAACCAGTGAACTTTCACTTGGGAATCAGTCTAATAACTCACTGAGCTGTTAGGGAATGTGAGAACAGGTTGTAACAAGAAAAAAAGGATAGTCCCACCACCAGGAGCAAAACAGTAACAATGCAGTTACATGACAAGAATCTGCAGAATTAAACATATGCTAAATAGTTGCAGGTCAAAGTTATGTATGAGATAGCCAAAATGATTGTCTATAAAATGATGGTAGTCTCACGTTGAAAGCTGTAGTGGATGGTGAAAGATGAAGCCTGAAAGTCAAAAGTTCAAAACATTGTTACCCTTTTGCTTCTCGATGTAAAATATATTTCGTGGCTACGACTTTAGAAAACCAAAAAAATTGTAAAATACGCAAAACGCTGAAGTGGGAAAAAAACGTACTGAATAATATTTGTGGAGTGAGTCTATGAATTTGTTCTGAGAAATAGTTTTGCCTTCGTCAGCTCCTCCTTCATAGATGACCTCACATCTGAGCTCATTATTTCCAGGCTAGAGAACGGCCTCTCTACACCAACTTGGATTGGAGGCAAAAGCGGTGACTGGGCCACATCTCTAACAATCTCGGGGTATAAAGGAATTGCCTCAGACACAGTCAGGTCTGATGAACGGTTGAACTCTTCTTTGAAAGCAAGTGAAAAATGTAGCTGAAATCTGGTCAATCTGTTTGCTATGGGAGCAGAATCTTTTCCCCTGTGGCAATGCTCTGCCTGATCCATGTCATCCAAATACCTTTCAAAATTAAACTCCTCTGATGAGGCTGAAGACATGGGAGCAGTAGCACTGGCAAGATTAAATTCCTCTTGCTCTTGGCACCGCATTGAATTAACTGTACCAATCAATTATATATTTTGGAAGGCGGAGTTGGTCCATTTTATAACGACTGACTCCTGCAAAATGGGCACCGACTCCACCTCCATAGCTCTGACCCAAACAGAATACAATTAAGCAAGAAATAAATTATTATAAGGTAAATTAACTATTATAAACAATAAATAATCCATAAAGAAACACATTCAAAAGCCTAAACATAATTCTAAGTAACACAAAATTTTAAAAAAGCAAATAAGGTCCTGCAGATGGAGCGAGTTAAGCCCATGCATTTTGTTACTTGAATAGCAGCTTCCTCCTTACAGGAATCAGACTGTAGCTTGAGGTATTGTGTTTTATGGGTCTTTTTGCAGCAGTTTCTTTTAGCGATTTTGTAACCAATACCATTTGTTATGGTAGTGCAGCTTTTGGTTGTATATACTGTCTTTTTTTTGTTTTTTTCAATAAATCAAGAAAAGGATTTTACAGGAAAAAAAAAAAAAAAAAGACAGCAGAGCGATTCAGTCAGCACAAAGTTGCCTAATAGACCTAACAACCAAGACTTGCTTCTGCTGATGCTAAGGTATAAAATTCTGTTACAATATGTAGAGAAGCCGAGGTAACAACCTTGCAAACTAGGGAGGTTGAAGCATGACGTGGAACTGCTATCAAAGCCCCCACCCCTGGAGTGGAACGAGCGGTAACCCAGAAGGGAAGAGCTATACTATTGGACTGGTAAGCTTCTGAAAAGGCAAACCAAAGCCAAGTGGCAATGGTACCGAATGCCAGCCTCCTATGTGGACCTTGGGAAAAAAAATAGAGATTTGGATCCCTGAAAGGATTGAGCAGCAACAAGATAGATCCAGATAGCCTTGACTACATAAAAACACCAAATGAAACACTGCTGAGGATGTAATGGAGAAGGTCAAAACAAAGGCAGTATAAGGTCTTTATGGAGGTGAAATGAAGAAACCACCTTTGGGAGAAAGGACATAACAGGGTGCAGGACTACCTTGTCGACAAAAAGAAATGGGAATTTGTACCAGAGAGTACAGTAGGAAGGGATACGGCCTATTTAAGAACAAAAAAAAACAAAAAAAAACTTTCTAGTACCTAATGTCAGCCCCCTAATGCAAAGGGCCTATACCCACACCCCTGCGAGAGAACAGCATGACGGGTTTGTGTGTAATATTTACCTTGTTAGTAAGTTGCCCATTCATCGGGTGGTACCGTAGTATCAAGGCTTTGGTTACCTGGATAAAAATAAAAACGGTGTTCATTCAGCACAAAAAAAACCACAAAAACAAAAAAAACAAGCTATTTAGTGGTTACATCATCTCATAGGTTATCGGGCTTCACAAGATCATAGTGGAAGAAATAACGATAACTTAAAGGTGTTATATCACCACTGACATTACCGATCCACAGGATAGGTAATAAATGTCTGATCAAGAGGACAGCATAGATCCCTGGTGATCGTTAAAACGGGGGGTCCAGAGTCCCCACTCCTTTCTTGCATTGTGCAGCCGGGAACTCTTTAAATGCTGTGCAAGTGCAGCAGAGAAGTCGGGCATCCCCATTTTCAAGATTGTTGGGGATCACCAGCAATAAGACATTTATTACAACCCATTTAACAGTGTCAGACCTAGATCTAGCTAAAGCATAGAAACCTGTCTTCAACTTTATATAAAGACAGATCTTCAAAGAAACTGGTATGCGGTAGTTAAAGGCGAAGGGCAGGATGAATAGGAATAAATGTTAAGCAATGGCTGGATGAGTGAAAAATGTCAAAATGACAATTTTTAAGTTAAAAAATAAAAAACCCTAAATATAAAGTCTCACCCAAGCAAGCAGTGTAACAGCCTGAGTTTTTTTGCTTTCATCTTCCAGTCCGGATTCCATCCTGTGAGATGCACTCTTAAGAATACAATCAAGCTGCTCACCTAAAGTGCAAAGAACCAGAAAGGTGGATGTCAAACATTTCCACTTGCATGCAACTTTACTGTCAAAATAATAACTACAACTGGCAAACCTATCCTAAAACAAACAATACCAGCCTACTCCAGCACTGCTGTGTCTGTGATCCCCACCGTTCCTTCACCCATGACATCACGCACATTGCTCAAATGATGCGGAGGTCAATCGTGAACAAAAATACATATAGTCTGGAATCATGCAAAATAAGCATGAATATGCATTGGAAGAAATATACTAAAGCAACCAAAAATTACAGACACAAAAATAGATACATTTCATTGGCAAATAAAGGTAAAATATAAAAATATATTCAGAGATATACACCGCACCCAATATGAAAAAACACATATGGCCATAAGGTCACGAATGCATAATGTCCACTGAGACTGATCAAAATTAAATATTCAAACACTGGTCAAAAGATATAAATGTAAAAATATGCACAGATCTAGTGATAAACATCAATAAATAATATTTAACCCAGGATAAATCCAGAAAAAGGAGAGTGACCAACAGACCAACGCCTGCAGGGAATCTTGAGAAAGCACAGGCGAAACGCGCGTTGGGGCCGCATGTTAGTCACTAATTTTTCTTAATTTATCCTGGGTTAAGTATTATTCATTGATATTTATCACTAGGTCTGTCTATATTTTTACATATATATTTTTTTTTACCAATGTTTGAATATTTCATCATGATCAGTTCCAGTGGACATTTGTGACCTTATGACCATACATTTTTTTTCATATTGGATGCGGTGGAGGTCTCGGAATAGGTTTTGATATAGCTTTGTCAATGAAATATATATATTTTTTCAGTATTTTTGTGTTGGTATTTTTTGGTTACTGAAGTAAATTGTGTTTGCGGAGGCCACGGATCGACTGCTGCATCATGACATGAAATCATGGGTGTGGAACAGGCAGGGAACACCGGAGCAAAAAGGAATAGGAAACCCCTCAAAGGGTTCTTCGATTTGGATAACAAATTTTCACATACGCCATTAGGGAATTCTAATTAGAGGGGTCTTCGTCCTTGTATCCTGGTCAGAGTGGAGAGCAGAAGTGATAGTGCAGGGACATCAGACACTTAGTACTATGCTTCCCCTACAGCTGGTTCCATCACAGGATCAGTTTTGGATCAGCAAATTATCTACAGAAGAGAACCCCTTTAAAGCATGCCTACAATTATAAACAACTTTCCATAAAGCAATACGAGCAAAAATAAGATTTTCCTTTTTTAATATATATCTTAGAGAAACATGCTTCCTTCTCCTTTAATCACACCAAACAAAACAACACTTACCAAAACTATATAATAAACACAAGATTAATTTTACTGAAATATACACAGAGACATAATAAAAAAGCGGTATTGAAGTACTGAAGGCACTACCACAAGTTAAAGGGGTTGTCTTGCTACAAAGAATAGCTTTTAAATTGTAGGGAACACAAAATAAAGAAATTTTCCAAATATATTGCTTTGTTCATCTGTTTTTGTTAAGGAGATACAAGTGAATTAATCACCTCCCTGGCTATTTCAGTTCCCTCAGTAAACGACCTGTAAACATCTCTCCCCCCTGCTGTTTGTTCTATGTGATTGCAGTGAGTGATGTCATAACACAGGTCTGTGCTGGCCAGCAGTAAAAAGCTTGAATTATCTAAAGTAAACGGCTCTAATTAGGGCTTTTGTTTGAGGGATCAGATAAAAAGTCCTGCTAGCAGTTTCTGAGAAGCTTCTGAGCTAATCTAAACTACTTAGCAACTGAAAACACAGAGTTGAATACACCACAGAGCTGTATGCAAATCACAGTCAGTCTGACCAGGAAGTGACAGAGTATTTCATTCATGCATCCTATGAAACTCTGTAGGGAGACAACTCCTTTAAGTATCCCAATATAAAACAGAGTAAACATAATACCACACACTCAATAAGAGTAAATCAGATGCAAGTAATACAACCCCAACATCAATTCATATAGAAAATACATATATAGACTATAGTACTATGCACAATCATCAAATAGAGAAAGGGGATACAGTATCCCCTTTTCTCTATTTGATGATTGTGCATAGTACTATATGTCAGTATCTCAATATTTATGCATTTTCTATATGAATTGATGTTGGGGTTGTATTACTTGCATCTGATTTACTCTTATTGAGTGTGTGGTGCTACGTTTACTCTGTTTTATATTGGTATACTTACCTTGTGGTAGTGCCTTTCAGTACTCCAGAACCACTTTTTTATTAATGTCTCTATACGTGTATATTTCAATAAAATTCATCTAGTATTTATTATATTGTTTTGGGTAGTGTTATGGGTATAATACAACATGTAAACACGCCAAACAAAACTTTTTTTGTATGGTTATTAGTCCCGGTTTTTGATCGGCCTCCTTATTCACCACCTGATTTCTTATGTGTGAAATCATAAAATCAAGGGAATCCCTCTTGCAAAGGAGACAAAGTTAATGGTTCACCAAAAGCTTAGGTTACAGCAGCCCAAAGAAGTCTACAGAGAAGGGAGAGGAAGCCACTGCATGTAGCCAGACAACAGTAAGGCCTCGTTCACACGGCTTATTTCGCAACGGATTTGCGGCCGTATTTACGGCCGCAAATCCACTGCGAAATCAGTTACAAACAAGTAACAGGCCGTTTTACATTGATTTTAATGGGAAATACGTGTCGTCGTTCAGACAACACTTATTTCCGTTGCGGATGCAATCCGGCCGCAAAAACAATGTGCATGTCAATTATTTCCGGACGGATTCACCAACTATAATGAATGGAGATGGTGAATCCGTCGGGAAATCAGTTACAAATACGTGCCACACTTATTGGCACTTATTTGAAACTGATTTGCACCTGATTTCGGAACTTATTTAGGATCGGCAATCCGACGTAAATACGTTCCGAAAAAAGCCGTGTGAACATAGCCTAAGGAGCAGTTTAACACAGTCCAGCACTGACGTGAGTTAGGATACTTGCTATAACTCCATAACCTAGGCTCTCAGTGAAACAGGAATCTTGTCTCTTCGGAAAGACGGATTCTTTTAGTGATTTTTGACTGAATGAACAAATAAGTTTCTTATTTTTGCTTTTACCAGAGATTTATGAAAAGTTGTGTTAGAAATGAAGGTGCACATTCAGAAAATTTTATAATAAAATGATGATATATTTTGATCTGAACAGAATCCAATGCTAATGTACTGATTACAAACATCTAGCAAGCAAAAATTTCCTAGAGCATATTTCATAATAAGACCAGTGGAATGAAGGTAATGCAGTAATATTCCTTCAAAGTAAAACTAACCTGCAGGACATTTATTTATCAAACCAGCAAAGCATTTAGCAGCAGATGTAAAAGCAAATGCACAGCATCCAGAGAGGCTCAGTGACAGCAAATCCTGTAACAAGCGGCTCAGATGTGGAATCTCCACCTGAAGATAAAACAAAGTGTAAGCACGAGAATCATTTAACAAGGAACATTTCACAAAAGACATTTATCACCTATCCATAGAATAGATGATAAATGTCTGATCAAGGGGGTCCTGCTGCTGGGACCCCAACTGATTGCTAAAACAGGGTCTCTAAGTCCCGGCAAGCAATGGTTTGAATGGAGCAGTGGTCAAACATGTGCACTGTTGCTCCATTCAAACGCAATGGAAATAGCTGAGCACTGTACTTGGCTATCCATTGCGTCGACAGAGCTTGAAAGGAGCAGCTGTGCACATTTTCGACCACTGCTCAATTTTAAGACAGTGGTCGGGAGTTAGGATCCCAGTTTTAGCAATCAGTGAAGGGTCCCAGCAGAGGGAACCCATGCAATGAGACATAATCACCTATCTCATGAATACGTCAAATGTCTTTTGTGGTACAACCCCAGTGCATTCTCCATACAGTATTTATCTTATTACATCTATTACAGCATAATGTGCTCTCATTACATCTAGTCTGTTTGCAGTAGCAGTTTTTGTAGCGAGTTTAATACCCTATGTACAATATTCACAGCTGCATTTATTACCATGCCATTAAGCTTCAGTAATTCACATTCTCCAGAAACTGAACTATAGTCTGCAATATTTCAATAGGCAATTTCAAGGTCTTAAAAAAAAAAAAAAAAAATCAATAACTTGGTCTCTTAACACCCCATAAAAATCACAGTTATGGGACTCTCAAAAGAACGTTTGAAGAGGTTTTTCCACCTTATAAAACCCTCTCTGAGGACAGCTCGTAGCTCGCTCTAAGACCTCGTTCACACGGCTTATTGCAGGGACGGATTTCAGCCGTATTGCGCACCGTACTACGCTGCAGTACGGCTGAAATCCGTGCCAGACATTATGGTAATCCACAGTTCTCATAGAGAACTATGGATTCCGTCTCTCCTCCCCACTCAGCGAAAACGCCGAGGGGGGAGAAAGTGACATGCACATTATCCCGGCGGGATACGTGCCATGGATAATTCATGTCTACGGGGCCAGGGAGCTGCCGGCCCCCGCTGCACGGCAGCCGACGTAATTGCGGGGCGAAATCCATCCCCGCAATTACGCTGGCAATAAGCCGTGTGAACCTTGCCTGAGACAGACTCAGAAAAAACGGGGAGACGGCTCTCCATCAGTTATGTCTTTGGGAGTTCAAAATATACCAAAGCACACATGCCGGACTATATTTGGAACTCCCACCAAAATTAATAGGGAGAAATGTGTGACTGCAGCCATCTACCCACAAGCCGGCCTCAGAAATAGGAAAACACCTTTAAAATCCCTCTCTTAGCACTTCTGCTTGCACAGAGATGCTTGCTTAGATCTTGAGGCAGTTATGAATACAGCCCCATTACCACTGAATTTTGGTAATCACTCAATTGTGTACGTCATAACACCTCGAAAAGCTTATTCTCAGATATACTATATGGAGTCATAGGACTCTACAGATTAAACAGGGTAAAAAGTGCAAGCGAAGTATACGTTGAGGCGGTACGCTCCCTGCCTAACTGGATCTCCATATGGTTAAGTATGTACATGTTTATGACTAGATGAGGATTGTTTTTCTATGTTTTTTTTCTCCATACAGTATTTACTTCTCTTTACGTACAATCATGTGTAATATATAGATTTATATACTTTGATGTTATACCGGTATCATGAGCAATGGATGACTTTTGTCTTTTGGGTGTTGATTTTTAGCACTTTCTATACTTTGATAAATTGCTGTCTTTTTAATTGAAGAATTAATAAATATTGAAATTTTAATATTCTGTTAGAATCATTTTTCTGTTTGGTGTGTGCTGGACAGAAAAGCATGATCTATAGAGGTAAGTCAGAAATGTTTACGGCTTTCTTTTTTTTTCTTCTATTTTATACGTCTCTCTCTGGATCCAAGTTTGGTTTTGGCTATAAAAAGAAACTGCACCAAAATGCATTGAAAATTGCAAACGTGAGTTTACAACGTCAAATGTATTCTACTTCTGGAGGTTCTTGCTTGTTCAAAAAATATCATCATTGTATAAAACACTATGATTAGATAGAAAGGACCATAACCACTGTTAACCTTGTACTAAGAGGTGTTACATATGTTAAGGAATTATCTATAGCAGGTGCAATAGTTACACCATGCCCTGGTGCCTAAAAGCCTCTCTACCACATGCGACAACGCCAGTATTAGAAATTGCACAAAGTAGTTAAGGGGGCCATTTCAGATTTTGAGAGTTATTTATGCATGGATTCACCTATTGCGGTTACACTCACATTTCTTGGCAATGAACAAATAAAAGCCATAAGTAATGCAACCAGACGGCTCTGAGGGGCTGAAGGTCCATCAATCTGCAATCAAATAAGAAAATTTCTTAATGTAACATACATTTATTTTCTGCATTAGTCAGGTCATTATGTTAAGTAGAATTAACATTTCCCATAAATTCTGTTTAGTTTCTTGACACTGTACAGTACAATTCCTGTAACATAACGTAGAATCTCACAAGAACAGATGTAGGGGCTAAGTGTAGAATTTATGACAGCACCATCATCACTACAGGTGAATTTCATATACCTTACCATGATCAATTAATAACCCCAAATATTTGATGAGTCGGTAACCATCATGCCCTACAGGGATACTACTATACATGCATCTAAACTAAAATGCTTTAAATCTCATAGTCCCACTGTAAATGTGCTTTATAACTTTTAGCATTCTACTGTTGGTTTTCACAGACAGTATACGTTACTTGACAGAGACAGCGGACTGCTGATAAGGCGCAACTGCACCACCTGAAATTACATGCAGGAGAGTCCAACCAGACAGTCTATACATTACACAGATCCGTTGCATATCCCATACAGAAAAAGAACATGTTATGTTACCTGGAAAGGTAGGAACTTGGAAGTGAAGCTATTTTCAGTAAGAATGGAAACATCCCCATCAAGAAACAAGTTTACAATCTGGGAAACACTTGAAGACAATAACCTATGAAAGTACAGTACAACAAGGTGAGTAACAGATCGGTCCAAGAACCACCACCACAGCCTTTTCATTATAGGCTTATGTAACCCTTTTATGACAATGGATGTATGTGAGCGCCCCATTCCTGTTAAGGTCTGCAGGCCCAGGGGTCCTGTACGGTTAATTACAACAGTGAGAATCTCGTCGCTCCCCATGAGCCCAGGATCAGATGGCCTTTTAGGGGATCCTTTGCTTGTTTATACTCCCTTAACGGGTTTGGCCTAAAGGGAAAAGGGGGATTGTCACGGCCAACACCGGTTCTAAACTGAATTATGAGGAAACACCTTGCTGTTCCGGTGCACGATTCCCATTTCCTAACCCCAATCACCCACGACAGGCTGCCGAGCGTTTACCATGGCAGCCAGAAGACTAATGAAGGCTTCGATAGCTGCCATGTTACTGTTCCTATTATTCTGGGCAGGATGTTATAGAAGTGCTATCTTGGTACATGTTTTTGCATTAACCAGAACACCTACATTGCTGTAATCAGTTATACATACTGCCTGAACTGATGAAATAAAATGTGAGGAATGTACATTTCTCACATTTGCTTCATCATTTCAGGATGTATGTATAACTGTTTACACCAATGCAGGTGTTTTAGTTACAAGGAGCTTGTATAAGGCTGTGTGATAAGGGGTGTGGGAGAGTGAATCTAGCATTAATAGACTCAGTAATTGCCCCGATCCTTCATAAAGAGCTATCACTGGGAGAAGGGGCATAGAGGAGCTCATGCAGCCATTGTTACACAGCTCAGGGTGCAGTGAAAGACCATGACAACACAGTCAACAAACATTTTCACTTTCATTTTACACAGCTCATAGGGAAGAGTGTGCAGGCAGCCAATCACAGCCCAGGGGGCATGTCCCGTTTAAGACGTCTCCTTTTTGCCATTTTACTATTTATTAATCACCACGTCTGTAAAAGTCAGATCTATTAAAATATAACCTTAGTTATCACACAAGGTGAACGCCATAGGAGAAAAGTTGAGAGAAAGTGGTCAAGTCACATGTATCCCAAAACGGCAACAATAAAAACTACACTTCAGCCCGCAAAAAATGAACCCTCACTCGTTTTTCCATACGTGGAAAAACATAAAAGTTATTAGTTACAGAAAATGCTGCTACAGCACAAATGTAAAAAAAGAGAATGTTTTAATATTTTTTTAAAGCAAAATTAAAAATATATATAAAATTGTTATCATACCAACCTGTAGAATACAGTTAACATGTTCACAGTTTTGTATAACTGACTGCATAAAAACGAATCCCCCGCAACAATGGCGCAATTAAATGGTTTTCCCTCACATTTCACCCCACATTTTTTGTTTTTTGCATTTTCAAGTATATTAAATGGTATATTCAAGGGCACCATTAAAAAGTACTTTTTGTCCTGCAAAAATCAATCGCCAAAGTGTATGTAGATAGAAAAATAAATTGTCGCAGCGTTATGGGGTTAATAAGCAACAAATACTTACTGAGGACTAAGGTGTGTGGTGGACGCAATGAATAATGAAACCATAGCTGTAAGGACGCTATCATTTAGAAGGACATGAAGCTCTGCTGCATTCCCCCTATCTGAGGAAGGAGACAAAATGTGCAATCTAAATAATGTGAATTACACCAAAACGCATCACTCTCTTTAATATACATTGATCAATCATAACACTGAAGGTCCAACTCATGCCGCCAAGAACACCTCTGACCCACTGAATCGTGGAGTCCAAAAGGTCTCTCAAGGTGTCCTACAGAATATGGTATCAGCACCTTCCACATATTCAGAAATCTGAAAGTGAAGGCAATACCGTGTAGTCCATCATATTCGTCAAATTATTCATGAACAATTTTTGCAATTTTGAAACGGATTATCCAGTTAATCCAGTCCCATGATCCGATTCTTAGTTCGCCAGCCCTCCTTCGACTACTTTTGGTAGGTACACAAGATCTACATTTTTGGAGATGTTGTGTCTAAGTTATCTATCCAAGCGTGGCCCTTGTCAAAGCCACTTGGAAGCAGGCAAAAAGGGAAAGCTTAAGTATCTAACACATCAACTTCAAGAGGTGACAATTCAATTGCTGCCTAATGCATCCTAGCCTTTGGTTTAATCACTTCACTTGTTAGTTTAATGTTATGGATGGTTGATGTATAGACACTGTATTTTTTCACTTTAGTAGCCTTACATTTGATACTTGGAGAGAGAAAACCTTGGATGCATAAGAGAAGCTGAGGACAGTGCTAAATTAAAGAAGTGGATTGGCCTGTGTGTTGGAAAGCAGTACTGATGCCATACAGCCACGGAGATAAAATCCAGAATGAGGCCCTTACGCATTCTTTAGAATGAGTTTGATACTATGTAATATACCCTCCAAACTGTAAAGTATTGTGCTTTTTAACACGTGTAACATCCACTGTCTAATGGTAAGTTAAAGAGGACTCTACACATGTTGGAGACTCATCAATCAAGGCAGGATACTTTCACGCAACAAGGGAAAACAGAAAAGTTTATAGATTTTAAATGGCCTCAATACACCCATCCAAAACATAAGTGAATTTATTATTAATTTATTTTATTTGCGCCATGATTTCCATGGCGCTGTACATTCAGGGGGTTACATAAAATAAGTCAAACATTTACAATAGTGACAATCTCTGACTAACAACAGGTACAGAGGGAGAGAGGGCCCTGCCCGCGAAGGCTTACAATCTACAAGGAAGGGGGAAAGAAAAGACGAAGGTGAGGGGCAGATATGTTTTGGAAGGTGTAGTGACAGCGGTGGTTATTCTAGGTCATAGGAATCTGAAGAGGTGGGGTTTCAGTTTGCTTTTAAGCTGGTGAAAGTTGGGGAGAGTCTGAGGTGTTGGGGGCAGCGAGTTCCAGAGTATGGGGGAGGCCGAGAGAATCTTGGAGACTTGTGTGAGGAGGTGAAAAGAGGAGAGTGGAGAAGAAGACCCTTTGTGAGGAGGGCGGGGTTGGTGGAGGGGGAGTATTGGAGATTAGAGCAGAGATGTATGGAGGGGAGAGGTATGGAGAGCCTTGTAGGTCAGGGTTAGTAACTTGAAATAAATTTCGCTGAGCTTTTGGGTACCCAGTGTGGGGATTGACAGAGGGAAGAGGCAGAGGAGTAGGAGGAGGAAAGGTGGATAAGACGGGCAGCAGAGTTAAAAAATGGATTGGAGGGGAGCGAGGGTGCTGGTGGGAGGCCACAAAGAAGGAGTTGCAGTAGTCGAGGCGGGAGATGACAAGGGCATGGACAAGTATTTTTGTAGTGACAGGGTTAAGGAATGAACGGATGCGAGAGATGTTTTTCAGGTGGAGGCGGCAGGCAGAGGTGAGGGTTTGGATTTGGGGTTTGAAGGACAAAGCAGAGTCGAGTGTTATCCCAAGGCAGCGGACTTGCGGCACCTGTGAGATTGTAGAGCCATTGACTTTGATAGAGGATCGGGTGGAGGGATGGAGTGGGACGGTGGGAAAAGGATAATGATTCAGTTTTTCTTACATTAATTTTTTAGAAGACGGGAAAAAGAAGGAGGATATGGATGATAGGCAGTCTGGGATCCGGGAAGGAGAGGGTTAATATCGGCGGAGAGGGTAGAGTTGGGTGTCATCAGCATACAGGTGGTACTGGGAGCCATGTGATGCTATGAGCTGACCCAGACCAAGAGTGTAGATAGAGAAGAGTAGTGGGCCCAGGACTGACCCCTGGGGACCCCAAAACAGAGAGAGGGCGAGGGGAGGGGAGGGGTGAGAGACACTGAATGCCCGATAAGTGAGGTATGGGGGAGTTTCCAAGAAAGGGGCTGAGTCCGTGATGCTGAGGGAGAAGGGGAAATTTTTATGAGGAGTGAGTGGTTAACAGGGTCAAAGGCGGAGGACAGGTCTAAGAGGAGAAGCACAGAGTAGTGACGTGAGGCTTTTGCGGTTAATAGGTCGTTGGTGACTTTGGTTAGGGCGGTTTCTGTAGAGTGATGGGATCGGAAACCAGATTGCAGTGGGTCAAAAAAGAGGTTGGAGGGGCAGATGGGAGGACATTGAAGGTAGGGCGTGTTGTTCAAGGAGTTTATAAGCAAAATGAAAACAGTGAGATGGGGCGATAGTTGGACAGAGAGGAGGGGTCAAGAGCAGGTTTCTTCAGGATGGGTGTGATGGTGGCATGCTTAAATGGTGAAGGGACGATGCCAGAGGTTAGTGATAGGTTGAAGAGATGGGTGAGAGCTGGGAGTATAACAGGGCTGAGGTCTGGGATGAGAGTTCTCAACATTCAGTTGCCATATAACATAAGACCATACTATACATACACATTTCACTGCAACATTACCTTGCATTGCAGCATGTACAGTTAGGGAGAGCAGACAGGGCACCACTTTCTGATGATAATAACACAGAGACTCTTTGTTTTCCTGGCACAGTACTGCGACATGGTGAAGGCTCTTGCATACAGTGACCACATCTTCTGCACTTGTTTCTGCTTAAATGTTTGAGGAAAATAGAACATATTGACATAGATCTAGTAAATAGCAAATTACTGTATAAAAAGTACATGCAGCAAATGGGACAGTATTTAAAGGGCTTGTCCAACTCAGATCTCAATATGCCACAAACTTTTGAGATGGAAATGCAACTTGAAGGGGCTATGTGGTCTGGGTGTATTTCTCAGAACAGCTACAAAAACCACACGCGCACACACACATGTAATGTAATTGAGAATTGTTAAATGCTTTGATTCCCCGTGTGTTGGTGAACACGTGCTGCCATTTTTCCTCATTGATCCCTGGAGTTTGCAGCACAATAGTGGGGGGACTTCTCACCGAAGAAATATGTTCAAAGTGGTGAGACTTTTTTAAATAAATGTAGACAATAAGGGACTTGGCATAAAACATACTTACAGAGGTTTAAAGCAACACGTGGCAGTAGCACAGTCAGTATTTCCATGTGATAAGAACTTACCTTTTTGAGTTTGTCGGACACAATCCAGCAGTATTGGCACAATCTCTTGAACAATACTGTGATGTGTAGACACTGCAGCTAAAGCTTCAAGACAGCGCTGCCATACAGTGTGCTGGGGTAGAACACTGCCTGGGCTATCTGTACCTTTTATAAGCACTATTAAAAAATAAAATAAAGATCTACATGAATGAAAGGTATATTGCTGTTGTAAAGACCATGTAAGGGTGGAATATACGAAGTATGTGTAATGCTATGCTGTATCTGTGTAGATCAGCAATCTTACCACTCTCAATAAGGGAAACAAAATAATACTCTTGCAGATCTGATACGTTTTAATGACTAACTAAAAGAAAAAACCAAAACACTAATGCTGCAGGTTTTAGAGACTAATTATGTCTCAGGCATAACAAAAAAAACAAAAGAAACACAAAATAACAAATGTAGTGAAATGAATAAAAAAAACAAACAAACAAACAATGACCAGGCTAGTAAATCCTCAATTCACAGATAAGCAGTATAATAAGCTTTAGGTCTAAGGCCATGTCCCCACGGCACGGGTTTTCGGCCGGTTTTTCAGCCGGTTTGCGGTTTTTCAGACCGCCTGAAAAACCGGCCGAAAATGAGCACAATGTATGCAAATCCCGTGCAGCATTCCCCACTGCACAGTTTTGCCGTCGGGACGGTTTTGCGCCCAGCGGGACCGGCGTCAAAACATTGGAACATGCACAATCTTCCGTCCGGTTTCCCGACGGAAGATTGCTTCTCAATGGGAGGGGGGAGGGCTGTTCTCCGCTCATCGCGGAGAAAAGCCCCCCTCCCTCCCCCCCCCCGCGGCCGGGGGGACGGGCGCCAAACAGGACAAATCCCGGCCGCAAACCGGCCGGTATTTGTCCTGTGCAGTGGGAACGCGCCCTAAGGCTTTGTCTACACAGCACTGGATTCCGATCAGTTTCTCAGCAGATTCAGTATTTTGAATCCACCGAAAATCTGACTGTACACTGTGTAGCCCTCAATAGAAAATCCATGTTGTAGTCTACACAGCATGGATTTTTTATTGAGGGTTTCCAAAACCTAACACTGTCTGGTGGAATATAGAACATGCTGTATATTCCGCCGAACCACCGTCTGATTCCCGTGCAACCCATGTATTCCGCCAGGAATATATATATTCTGCGTTTTTTGTCCGATGCAGTGGGGATTCAGCCTTACTGACCAGCTAACAGTGTGTCTTGGCAAAATATAAGATTTTCTCTTTCAGTAGAGGCTTTCTCCCATGACAAATTCAGCTCTACTAGCTCCCACTTTGTTTTTCACAACCCCTACAATAGTAATGTCCCTATAATAGGGGTAGCTTGGAATAGGAGTTTGCAGAGCCGAAACGTAAGTCATGCTGTAAACCTGCCCACAGCCAGCACGGGACACATGAACCTGAAGAGGCTGTGAAGCGTTACAACAGATAGACATTCCCTTTAAGGTATATTCACTCCATCAAATAAGAAAAATCATTTGAAAATAATGTATCACCATTTTTTTAATTACAAATTAAAATCAATTATATTTTTATTTGCATTTAGAGAGATGATTTACAGCAGCCACAAGACATAGGAGCCTGTGAACTGGAGCTGACTTTTATAGAAGAGTTTTCTAGGCATGTTCTGTCACTTGTAAAGTCACTATGTAAGGATGTGAAGAGAGGGGCCATGACCATCACATATTATGGATGGTGAATCCTGTTTAACTCTACATTGGTATCACATTTCATTGTAATCCTGCCTGTGATAATGAGGCGACTGCTGACAGTGGTCTCTATGGAACAGGAAGTGTCAGCCTAATATTAGGTTTAGTAGACGGAGTGACAGCTGCAAGACTTCAGGATTTCTTACAAACGTAGACAGTGGTATGGAAAATTAAAGGGGGGAAAATTAAATTTTTAAAAACCATGTTTAACATAAAACACGATTAAAACAACTTTATGATGACTCAGTCTCCTCCTTTAGCACATAAGGATCAGGTCTTGATTCAATGGCGAGTTTGCGACAAGTGTAGGCTCATCTTTCACTTACTTGTTTGTAGACTTGAACAGAGCTGAGGCACCATTCGAGTGATAAACACTACAGGGTGAACTCTGGCCAATGATCCTGCAGATTCAATTGCAGCCTGACTGCAACAAAAAAGAAAGTTTCACATAGTACAGTATACACGTACAAGAACACAATATTATCTACACAGCGATTTCATTTAAAAGGATAGTTGAGGAGCTCTCATCACCTGCAATGTGAACAGTCATGGCCAAAAGTTTTGAGAATGATACAAATGTTAATTTTTACAAAGTCTACTGCATCAGGTTTTATAAGGGCCCAAATTTGCATATACTCCAGAATGTTATAAAGAGTGATCAGCTTAAACAGCAATTAATTGCAAAGTCAATAGTTGCCTAAAAAATTTGAACTTTTCCCCCAAAACACATTTCAACTTCCAATTGCAGGCCTGCCTTAAAAGGACCAGCTAACATCTTTTTCAGTGATTGCTCCATTAACAACAGGTGTGGGTTTTTGATGGGGGACAGGGCTGGAGAACAATCTGTCATGATTAAGTAAGAATCAAAACCACTGGACACTTTAAAAGGAGGCTGGTGCTTGGCATCATTGTTTCTCTTCTGTTAACCATGGTTATCTCTAAAGAAACACGTGCAGTCATCATTGCACTGCACAAAACTGGCCTAACAGGGAAAGTATCGCAGCTAGAAAGATTGCACCTCAGTCAACAATTTATCGCATCATCAAGGAATTCAAGGAGAGAGGTTCCATTGTTCCCAAAAAAGGCTCCAGGGCCCCCAAAAGAAAGACCAGCAAGCCCCAGGACCGTCTTTTTAAAAGTGTTTCAGCTTCGGAATCGGGCTACCAGCAGTGCAGAGCTTGCTCAGAATGGCAGCAGGAAGGTGTGGAGTGCATCTGCACGCCACTGTGAGGCAGAACTCATGGAGCAAGGCCTGGTGTCAAGGGGGGGCAGCAAAGAACACTTCTCTCCAGAAAAAACATCAGGGACAGACTGATATTCTGCCAAAGGTCAGGAAGGGGGACTGCTGAGGACTGGGGTAAAGTCATTTTCTCTGATGAATCCCTTTCCGAATGTTTGGAACATCTGGAAAACAGCTTTTTCGGAGAAGACAAGGTGAGCGATACCACCAGTCTTGTCTCATGCCAACGAAAAAGCACCCAGAAACCATTCATGTGTGGGTTGCTTCTCAGCCAAGGAATCGGCTCTCTAACAGTCTTTCCCTTTAAAAACACATCCATGAATAAAGAATGGTACCAGAATGTCCTCCAAGAGCAACTTCTCTCCCAAACCCGTCCAAGGGCAGTTTAGTTATCAACAATTGCCTTTTCCAGCATGATGGAGCACCTTGCCATAAAGCAAAGTGATAACTAAATGGCTCAGGGAACAAAACAGAGATTTTGGGTCCATGGCCTGGAAACTCCCCAGATCTTAACCCCATTGAGAACTTGTGGTCAATCATCAAGAGACGGGTGGACAAACAAAAACCAACAAATTGTGACAAAATGCAAGCATTGATTGTGCAAGAATGGACTGCTATCAGTCAGGATTTGGTCCAGAAGTTGATTGAGAGCATGCCAGGGAGAATTGCAGAGGTCCTGAAGAAGAGGGTCAACACGGGAAATATTGACTTGCTGCATTAACTCATTCTAACTGTCAAAAAAAAGCTTTTGTCAATCATAATATGATTGCACTTGTATTTCTGTATGTGATAAAAACATCTGACAAACACACATAAAAACCAGAGGGCAACAGATCATGTGAAAATATAATATTTGTGTCATTCTCTAAACTTTTGGCCATGACTGTAAGTTGGCCTTACACCTTAAAAAAAAAAAAAAAAAACACACACAAAAACCAACAATAACTCTCTCTGATATATCCGTAATGAACAAACACCATTGGATTCGATATTGCAAGAACACGGCAATATGTAGCCAGCAGACACATCGGGTGTCACTGACCTTCTGGGAATAAAAGGATGAGAAATAATATAAAGTCAATAGCCTGTTTTTTTTCAAACCGGAGAAATTTTGGGAAAGTCAGGTTGCTCATATATACAGCAACTTGTTGATAGCCTCCACCATTTATCAAATTCGTATTGCCAGCTCATAAGGGTTAAACTTATTTCTACAACATAGACCGGTCAGACGTCCTTAGTATTTTCATATTTATAACAGGAAATATCAATTGTTGTTGATCAAATCAAGAAATGCAATTCTTTTCCCCCTCAATGTATATAAAAAGTCAAAATTACCAGCTCTGAGAATCTGTTTCCTTTATAATAAGCCGAGTCAAGTGGTCAACAACAAGATCGATGTCTCGAGACGACAAGAAACCTTTCAGAAAGAAACAAAGGATATGTTAGGGAGCAAACAACGAAATAAAAGCATTGTACTATAAGCTAGACTCTAAGTAAAACTTTTTTCAAATCCTCACTGACCATGTTCAACTGACATGCCTAATGAGCTGGTTAAAGGAGTATTCCCATCCCCACCTGTATGGCCTATTGACAGGATCTTGAGAACAGGCGGTCATGAATGTGTTCGTTTAAATTGGACTTCTAAGTACAGAAAAGCACAATGGCTCGCCTGACTCTTTTCCATATTAAACCCTAGGAGTAGCACTACCAGCCACTTTACTGTGAAGCGGGTCTTAACTGAAAAGAGACTGTAAAATACATACCCTGATGAGTGCCCAACACAGTGAGGGCTTTTACTGCCACCTGATGGAGCTGTGTACTGGGATCAGTTACTGCAGAGAACACCATACTGCACAAGGGATCTTTGAAACCAGCCAGGCCGTTTCCATCTAAAAAGAAAAAAAAAACAAAAGATGATGTTCATTTTGTTGCATTTTGAACCACTATAAAACAAGTTGCTTCAAAAAAAAAAAAAAAAAAAAAAAAATGTAATATGTGAAGAGACTAAAAGCTTGTGGACAACCCAATGACTTGACACTGCATGGCAGAATTGTCTTAAAGGGGTTGTCTCACTACAAGGATTGCTTTTTATGTTAAAGATCTTGCAACAACAAGTCCCTTTGCAATATGTGTCCATTAACAGTGTCCTACCTATTACTATATATCCCCTCTTGTATGAGCTTCATCAGCTCCTCAGGTCTCTATAGCTACAGACCTGTTCGATCTCTCCTAATAGGTTGCCAGTGCTACTATAGCTACAGACCTGGTGTCCTCAGTAGCTCGTCACTGCAGGCCAGTAGTAGACCGTCAGAAAAGCCAGTAAATTAAAAAATGAAACTGATAAAACAGGACTGAGGTAAGATGAATGGATGTAGTGAGACAACCCCTATAAAGCATTTGCAAAGAAGTTGGAATTCTTTGTATTTCATGTAAAGATACTCAAAGAAAAAGTGATGTTTTCTTAATAGCAACGCATACACATATTAGATCCATACATCCATGCTAAGCAAAGATCCAGCAGGAGAGAGAAAATACGATCTGCACAATGTGAGATGGAGGTTACCTTCTTCCTGAAACCCCTTGCTCTGCAGCTTGAGGAATCCCAATGTCATCTCAAGTATTGTCCTACGATGGCTGCTCTGAAAGTAGAGTACAAGAAGGGGTCAGAAGAAGTTTGAGCCGTGGCATGGTTGTATTCACAGTCCGTTTCAAACCGCTTGGTGACATTTTTCATCACGTGCTGATCACTGACTGCAGCCACTTCTAAAGATGATTGCTCTAGTTATAACCAAGCTGGATCCCAGAGTGAGCCCCAACTAGTCCCATATATATATAAACTAAATAGAACATAAACCTATCCTGTGACCATATATATGTCTGCGCTTTATACTGATATAACACTCCTGTATTTACTAAGTATGTCCAGGAAATGATACAAACCTACAATACAACTTAGTACAAAATTAGTTGTTGACCACAACAAGCAATCAAATTCCAACTTACAATGTATTTATTTATTTTTTAAATCAGCTGATGGACAACTTGTTCTATTTTTCTTTGCACACGTTCTGCTAAATCTCACTAAATGTACCAGTGACTTTTCTAAATAAAGGAAGTGATGGCAAATTGCTAGGATGTCCCAGCCAATTGTCATGAAGGGGGCTGCAAAGCTTTTTAAACACTATGGGAGACATGTATGAAAACTGTTTAGTTCTAAGACCTTCTTTGTTGCCCATAGAAACCAGTCAGAGCGCCCCTTTCATTTCATATAGTGCTCTGAAAATATTGCTTGCTATGGACAACAAAGAAAGTCTTAGCCCTAGAAAATTTTCATACACGTGGCTCTATGCTTCTTACTTGAGCACTCAACAAAACACCACAGTTCTTATATTGGTGGGTGTTGTATATTTATTATATTTATATATATATTTATATATATATAATATATTATTATTATTTATATATACACACACACACACACACACACACACACCCACTAAATATACACACCATACTATTACTATATAAAAAAATGACCACACACTACATACACACACACATACATATATACAACACCTCATGAACACCTGCAACACATATATACAACACAATACTATACACACACATATATAAACAACAGTATATTAACACCACTTACATATATACACACACACATACATCTATACACACCACTACATATATACCACACAATACGATACTATATACACACACACATATACATATTTACACACACAACAACATAAGTTATACACACTACACACATACATATTTCATACACTCCACATGCATATATATACTATAGATACACCAACAAACCAGTTTTATATTGGTACGTATTTTACATAACATACATACAAATATAATTTACATATATACACACACACATACATTATATATATATACATATATACACACACACACACACACACACACACACACACACACCTCTTAAGGGGACAAATGCAAGTAAATGACATGGAAACTGCAGAGCACCACGTGCCATTGATGTGAGAAGTGAAAGCCGGCTAAGAAGGTGTGCGAGGGCAGACTGACATAATCCATTGAAGCGTGGAGCAGCTCACCACTAAAATGAACCAGGGGCCTACCAGGCAATCATCTAAAACAGCGAGTCCTATAGTGTATGGGGCTCCAAAGCAAATAGATGGTCACTGCACCCAACAAAGTTGTATTGGTAGAAGTAGTGTCGGAATTTGATCTCTGCCGATTACTAAATGTATCTCATTTTCTGCTTCAACGAATGGATTGATGTGGCGTTTTAAGCAATAAACATCAGAAAAGACATCATGCAACCATTGCTGGAAGAACACAAGCTGGTGGAGGCAAGACCTTTTTTTGAGACATTCTCTGGGCCCACTCATCAATGTGGAAAGGTCTCTCAACAGATCTGCATACGATTGCATCATTGCAGATCACATACACCCATACCAACTGATGGCCTTTCTTGGGGTGTATGGGATGTTTCAGCGAACAATGCGACATGTCACAACTAGAAATGTCTGACATTGGTTGGAAGAGCATGACCGAGACTTCCAAGTACTACCAGGGCCCCTAATACCTCAGATTTGACCCCAGTTAAGAGTAGTTGGGAGCAGCTCAATCTTTGTGTTCACTCTATAGATCCTACCACACACACTCTTTCAGCAGCTGTAGGATGCACAGAAGTCAACATGGCTCCAGACAATCTACCATGACCTTATGGAGTTACTCCCAGTTGGTTTAGCTGCTGTGGTATTTCAGATATTAAGACGACCATCTATCCACATGATCCCTCCGTACCAACACACACATGGTGAGGTGGAGTTGTATGAAGAAGTGGACAAGCATTCAAAAAGAACTCAGTAGGAGGTATGGCAACAGTGGAGAGGGGCCCTATACCTGAGCATGTTGATTATACTGCTCCAAAAGCAGTGGCAGGACACTAGTAGTCACTTTTAGACATGCCCGGGAGGATGCACCAGCAGCAGCCTGCAGTAGTTTAGCGCTGGGCCAAACTAACTTCATATCCGGTTCACATAAATGATGCCTGCAGTCTGAGGAGAGAGGAAAAATGAGACGGTTTAACGAAATGCACGTTTATCATTGAACAATCCAGATCAGCATCCAGTGGTCTTACCTTGCAAGATACTGGTTAAGAAAGTGTCTAATACATCTTCAGAGTCTGGACCTAAGACAGAGCGGGACAGGGAGGCGGACAGAGCTTGGAGAGCAATTAGGCCTTCAGCTTCAACCTTGTCACTCGCTGTCTGGAATACCTACAAGACAACCAATCACCATCCACAGTTCATTATAAAAATAAAATGGACATTAACATTAGATCAAAGGAAAACACAAACCTCTCTGCGGATGGAGGACCAAAGACCCGACAGAAATTCTTTGAGTTCTTTCTGTTCATACACCCCACAAGCAGCAGTCTGTTATCAAAGGCAAATGTATAAGCTTTTTAAAAAGGAAACCCCAAGGGTTTTATCTAATTTAAGACTGAAAACCCCCTGCAGTCTACAACTACCTATATATAATCAATTTTACCACTTCTATTTGCTCATATAAGCTGTAGACCAATAGCACTTTTCATCCTGCACTTGCTTCTTTTTTAATTACATGCCAGAACTACAGTGTAGACTGACACATATACGAGCAAAGCAACAAGAGAGTAATGTGGAAATAAAGAATCACGGATATTCCTAAGAGGCCCTGTTTGTGGTGTTGTTGAATATATAATATATATACCCTTACAAGACAAACTGGCCTTCACTTTAAAAAATATTAGCAAAACCCAACAATTATAACACGACCAGCAGACCACCTATATATAGGGTGGCCTTGTGGCACTTTGATTTCAACCTCTGTCTAAATGGTCAAGTCAGGCAGTGGCACATGACCGCTGCAGCCAAATCAGCAGCGACGTCCGCATTCAAGAGAAGTAACCAGAAACCAGCAGAGAGATAATTTTAAAGCGCTGGAAAAGAGGGAGAGGTTTTTGGGGTATAATAAAAATAATAAAAAAAATTTTTAAAATTATATTTTAAAACACACACACACACGCACACACACACCACACACACAATTTTAAACAAACACATAACATTTATTTTAAATTGGACACATGTGCTAAAATAAAAAAGAAAAATTACTGGCCCAACCACTTTAAGCTTTCCACTAATGTTGACTCACCAATGTCTGCAATGCATCCACCTTGGCACTTTGTACATCAGAATCCATTTTCTCAATCAGCAGTGGAAGCAGAAACTATAAAAACACAGAAATGCAGCCATTAGTATTCGTGTCTATCTCTTCATTCTTAGAATTATAGGGTACCATTGGTATTTAAGCTTCTGTCATAGGGGACATGACCCCAGTGTTTATACTCTAGGGACAAGGTTGCTGGATGTCATAGCTCTAGGTAAACTATCCCATATTATTTTAGAAAGAGGAAAAAGCAAAACGCTTTGCTTTTCCTGACAACCTCAGCAGCTCTAGAAACTTGCTGGAACCAGTTTTGGTCTATCGCTAATAGAAGGCATCCAAAGCAATCTCAAAGGGATTGTCTCACTACGAGGATCGCTTTTTATGTTCAAGATCTTGCAAAAACAAGTACTTTTTCAATAGGTGCCTTAACAGTATCCTACCTATTCGGAGATATCCCCTTTGATGGGCTGCATCAGCTCTCAGGGCGCATAGCTACAGACCTGTTCAATCTTCCATGAAGGTGTCAGCATGGTTGCTATAGCTACAGACCTGGTTTCTACTGCGCCTGTAACCCGTAAATATCCCCTGAATTCAAAATAAAACCCAAAAAAACAGGATTTTGGGGTTTAAGGGATAATAAAATGCAGTGAATTTCCCCCCTTTAAAGTTGAAAATAGTCTTGTGGGTAAAAAAGGAGGATTTTCTCCCAGAAAAAAAAACCTTGCCCAATGGACTCCCAAAAGATGGGAAAGGCCCATAAATACATAAACAGTTGTCTTTGGAGGAGAGGAAGGGTCTAAGGACAGCATATGAACCAGAACACTATGGAAGGCGCAGGATGGCCACACGTGATAAGTAAAATATTTGGGGGGAAATTCAAAGAAGTCAGACGGGCCCCCAATCAGGGGCCCCAGGAGATTGACACCTTTTTAAAAGACTTTTTCCCCCTTAAAGGGGAGATCTTTTTTTAGAAATTTTCTAACTTCACAGCGACCCGAAAATTTTTTGGTTTTGGGGGGGAGTCCAGATTTTTGGGAAAAAAAAAAAGGGGAAGGAAAAAATTTTTAACAAAGCAAAGCCAAGCAACAGGGTACTGATTTATACAAAGTCTGAGACTTTCTATAAATCTACAAATTGTGCAAACAGCTATCTGAACAGAGCCAGGAAGAAAAAGGAGCAGCGCCTTCTACAGAGCACTCCTGTCATTTTAATAATCGGTGTGGGCCTCACCACCTGGACCGCCACCAATCAAAACGTTCTGCCCTGTTTTTAAAAGGGGTAAAAAATCAGACTTCCAATCTCTTTTTGCATATGGTTAAAAGAAGTATGTGAATATGCTGGAATTAGGGTTTCCAAAAAATCCCATTGATTTTCTATAGAATACCAAAAATATAAAAATTTACCTCAGCAAAAAGGGAAAGTAAGGGCCACACAGCCAAAAGGGCCTAGTACCCAAATTTTTCTCTGGTAATACCATGAGGATCATTGGGTGGCTACAAAAAAAAAAAATCAAATGTTTTAACCAAATTTCCCAAAACCCAAAAATGATGAAAAATGAAAAAGTCCCCTTAAAACAGAAAAAACTTAAAAGGGGTAAAAATAAATGGGGAAATAACAGGAGGTCACTTCAAATAACTCTTCCAAAGGGCCCAAATTGAGAAGAAAACATATTACATACATTTAAAAACCCAAACACAGTTTTTATTAGTGCCCCCTTTAAATTTTTTGCAAAATCAGGTGGACATTAACAGTCAATACAGAACCACGCAGAAGAGTATGTCCATGCAGTCCTCAACTGCAACGCGGATACACTGTGGCCATCCAGTTCATGCAAAATTAAAACCTTACTGTTAGTAAAGGGAAAAAAAGCTTGGGGAAACCGGTCACATAAATAATGGATAGTTTAAATCCCCCCTGGCTGGGGAAACAGAAAAAGGGTTTAGTGCGCCCCGGCTGTTTCCACACTGCGTCCCTTTTTCTGTAAGAGGGCAAAAATTTTTTCGAGTATTTAGTGCTAAAACCCGCAATTTTCAGCCAGAAAAGAGTCAGTCTTTTTAAAACCCCACCCCCCCTTTTTTTAAATAGCCCCCCCCCCACCACAATAAAAAAACCCTATTACTTTGAATAGAAAAAAAGTAAATAACTGCCGGGGGGCGGGGCAAAGTGACCAGTTTTAAACGTTTTACCTTATTCAAAAAAAAAGGGTTTTATCAGTTTTGGGGGCGGGGCTACCCCCCGGTGGGCGGGGTTTAAAATGACGGGCCCTTTTTTTCTGGCTGAAAACTGCGGGTTTGGGGCATTAAATACTCGAAAAACTCCAGCATCTTACAAATGGGGGAAGGGACCCAGCGCTGGGAACAGAGGTCTGACACTAGCTTTGTGCCCCCACAGCAAAGGGGGCAAAAACCCTATTTTACGGGTTCTCTTTAAGCACGGGCATAAGAAAAAAACCCAATTGGCTTTTGAATGACAAATTGCCAGACTAGCTTACAGTGAAACAGAGATATTATTGGCAAACTTATGTGGCCATTGGCAGTAGCATATGGAGATGCTTTTTTTCCAGCACATCTAACCCGGCCTAAGATTTTTATTTTTTTTTATATCTGCAACTAGGAAGGCAAAAAAACCTTTTAAATCGCAAGCGTGCAAAACCAAATAAAACCCTTTTCCCAAACTACATTTGGAAAATTAAAATTTTTTAAACTCAAAAAAAATTTAAATCGGGGTTTTAAAGGGTGCTTTAAATGATAAATTGTGGGTGAAAAAAGTCACGGGAAATTTGGGTTTTTTATATTTTTTTAATAGTTCCCCTTGCATACCCTTTTTAAAACCCTTTCCCAATATCATATAATTTCCCCTCAAAAAGGGTCAGGTTTTTTCCGGGCCTTTGTAATGCTTTTGGGTTTAAAGGAATTAGCCACTCAAGACATCTCATCCATATAGCCCAATAAAGCTTTTGGGTCGCCCAAGGATTGGTGGGGGGTTTTTTGCGATTTCCCAAAGGGGTATTTCCCACACGGCTTTTTTCCCGGTTATTTCAGCAGAAATTTGCCCCAAAACATTTTTGGTTTTATACCTCGAAATTTGGGGGTAATTCAAAGTCCCCAAAGAGCTATGGATTTGCGGTCGTCCCCCCGGGGGTACTTCGATCGTATTGTAGGGTGGGGTGAGAATTGACATGTCTTTGTACGCCCCCGGGGACAGTCACGTCTTTGGGGGCCAAAGGGGTATTTTTCCACAAAAGCGAAATTTGGGCGGAGAGCTTTTTTTGGGGCGCGCTTTACACTTCAATACCCCCGAAATGTCCCCAAAAATTTTTGGAAATTTCTTGTCTCAAAGGGGGTTTATGAAAAAAAAAAAAGGCGACGGGTCATTCTTCTTCACCGGCGTTTTATGCGCCTTGGATATTTGGGGTTTTTAATGGGGGGGCCCCCCCACCTTCAAAAAGCGCATTTTCCTAAAAACACCCGGCGTATTGCAGCACATACGCTATGCGCCGCAATACGCTGTATGAACAAACCCTAACACTGAGCAATACAAAAGTCACTGCAAAAGGGGGGGGTTTTGGGGCAAAACAAATTACTTGTTTACGGGGGGGTATTGGGGAAAAACGGGGTTCTGGGTGGGCCGGGCCCTTTTTTAAAAAATTTGTGATTTGTTTTCCCAAAAGATTATATTTCATAGTGGGGTTTTTCTGCACAATCAAAAACCCCCCGAAATTTTTCTTGGACCCTTTTCCCCCTTCCATGATTTGAATGAACCAAATTTTGAAGTGGGCCCCAAGCTCTTCAGCTCTAAAAAAAATTTTAAAAATAGAAATTTTTGGAATTTTTGGTAATGATTGAAATTTCAGGGGGGAACATAAAAATTTTTTAAAATTTTTTTTTTTAAATTTAACTAAATAGACCATCTTTTTAATTTTTAGAATGAAATTTTTCAAGGGTTTTAAACCCTTTTTCAGTCTTTTTCCCAAAACTTCCCTGATCCCCTAAAAAAGGGAGCTAAGGGGGCGAAATTCAAAAGTGTTTTATTACCAAATTCCCCCAAAAATCATATCAAACTATTTTCAATTTTTTTCTATCTACTATCTGTCTATCTATCTTTATATATAAAAAATAAAATATATATATTTTTTTAAATCCCAACAATAACATTTTGACAGTGGGAAAGTTTAATTTGGGGCCTTTGCTTTTGTAAAGAATAACCTGAAGATTTTGTTGGGATGTAAGGGGCCCTGACAGGGGGGAATATTACCCCCCTTTTTTTGACCATTTTTTTGCACTTTTTGAATAGGGGAAAATTTTCCCATTTTTCATGACCTTGCCCGGAACCGGTTAAGCATGAGATTTTAAAATTTAAAAATATAAATTTCAAAACGGGTTTTACCAAATCAGACAAATCGCCCTCCATGACAAAAGAACTATCTATATAAAAAAAATAAAAAAGAGGGGATTTACAGTATTCAAAAAATAAATTTGGGAGCATTTAAATGGGCGGTAAAGGGTAAAATTAATGTACCAAAAAAAAAATTGTGCACAACCCTTATACCCTGACAATAAGAAATTTTTCCTTTTAAACCTTATGTCAAGTAAAAACCCCCCCTCCTAAAAAAAAATTTTGGGGATTCAAGGAAAAAAAATGCTTTTCCATTTTTAATACCTTTTCCCGGTTGTTCAAAATTTTTGGGTGATGATCTTTTAGGGGTTTGGCCGGTCCAACTGTTTTTAAAAGCCCCTTGAAAGAAAAGGAAGATAAGAAGAGTGGTCATCAGAAGGGAAAACTGAAAGTTTTTAACCCGTAAAATAATTATGTGTTTTCCCTGAAAAAGGATTTCCCCTGGAATATGGATTTCAGCACAGACACAGCAAGGCCAGGGGGGAAACCACAAAACCTATACCAAAAAAAACCTTTTTGATTAGAAAAAGGGAAGGGGTAATATTTATTTTTAAAATTTGGTTTTATGTGTTAATGGGGCCCAATATCATCATAAAAAGGGTTTTAACTCCCCCCAAGGGTTTGCCCCCCAATTTTTATCTATCATCTTTTTTTATTCCCCGGAGTATTAATACAATATAAAACATTTTTGAGGGCACTATAAACACATTCATGCTACCCTCTATGATTTAAAATATGATTTTTTTTTGGGAATTTTCCCATCTTTTTCCCTACCCTTTAGGATATCAATCGAAAGGGTTTTTCAAACCCCACAAGGAAAAACCCCCAATTTCACAAAAATATAGCACTGCGGCCCCTTCAACATTCTCCCAGACACAGTTGTACATCCATACATGCAGCTGTGTCTAGAATGCACCTGAACCATTTACTGGTGACTAAGAGTTGTCCATAAAATGTATTTTTAATGAAAAACCCCAAATTACTTTTCCCCAAAAGAACACCCTTTAAAAGGAAAAGGGGGGAAAAATAACGGGTGAAAAATTAAAAAAAATTTTAAGGTAGCTTAAAAACAAGATTACAGACTATTACAAAATAACTTCAAATCTGACTATGACACTAGCAGAAAAGAAATGCATTTACACCGATGAACAAGGTTTGCCTCCCCCTCGGCATAAATTTAGGAGTGACCTGTATCCTGACCTTGGTGATCTCACACAGCAACATCCTGCAGACAACATTCAACCAGAACGTTAAAAATCCAGGATTTATCGTTACGATAATTTTAATATATTCAATGGCTTTTAAAGGAATAGTCTTTTTTTATTTATTTTTTTACTAAAAGTAATGATCTAGGAAGGGTTAAAGTTTAAAAAAAAAAAAAAAAAAAAAAAAAAACGGAATTTGGTCCGGTACAGCACCACATGTTGCTGCAGCCAAAACCCTGCCCGTAGTGTTTTTGCCGTTCATACACGAAGAGACCGCTGGGCCCAGTGATTGGACTCAGCATATTGTGAATGATGAACGCGATGTCATTGGTGGGGAGCAGCAACAGTGCTGGAATGAAGCAGGTTTCTAAAGTGAGTTAAATTTTTCTTTTTTCTCTATTTTAACCTCTCTCAACCACCCACCAGACACTTTCATTAACCCCTTAAGCCGAACGCCTGAAAAGTAGTTATTGACCAGAACATTTTTTTGTTTTTGCCTCCTCGCGTTTCAACAGTTGTAACTTTTTTATTTTTTCAATGACTCAGTTGGATGAGGCCTCGTTTTATTCGAGATGAGTTGTACTTTATGGGGGAATAGTTTAAGTTCACTTATAATAATTGCAATTTAAAAAAAAAAAAAAAAAAATAATGTTTTTTTTTATTTTTTATTTTTTTTTACACCATTCACATTTCACACTTAACTTGTTAGATTAATTCTACAGGTTATTACGGTTGTGTGGATACCTAATATGTGTAGGTTTTTTTGTGTGTGTAAATCATGCACAATTTTTATTTATTTTTTTATTAGTTTTTTTTTACACTTTTTATGGGGTTTTTTGTACTTTTTTTTTTTTTTTTTTTACTCCCATGAAGGGAGAACTGTTTTACATTTTTTAAAAAAAAAAATTTTTTACACTTACTAATGTATTAGCATATTCAGATATACTAATACATTATAATCTGTCAGCTTGACACAGGCAATGATTAGGACGCCACACAGTGCATCCTAGTCACTGGCTTCTTACACAGACAGCTCTGGGACCACGCTAGGTCCCCAGAGCTGACTGTGCAGCCATTCCCTGGGCGTTCCGATCACCCAACAGAGCAGGGGAACCCTTTGATTGCGCTGCAGTAACGCACCGCCGCAATCAAAGGGTTAAAGCACCGGGTTGCGGAGGTTTCCTCCGCTCCCCGATGCCTGCAGGGGATGCTCTGAGATCGGGGCTCTATAGTACAGCCCCGATCCCAGCGCAATTGCGGCACCAGGCGCCGCAAACTCCGGTGTCTGCAGTGACGTCTAAAGACGTCACTGCAGACGAACGACCTGAAATGCCCACCGTCTAAAGACGGTGGGCGGTCGTTAAGGAGTTAAATGAATGAACAACCCCTTTAACTTGATAACAAGCTTTTCAATGCTCCGGTTTGAACACACTGCCCATAAGGCAAAACAAACCATAGTAAAAAGGTGGTGGTCAACTAAGCACAACCTACTTTGACTTGAATTATATCTGTAAGCTAATTTGTCAATTTGCACTGTTCAAATCCTTGCACATACATAGGCCTATGTAGCAGTTATGCTTTAAGGAAGAGGTCCACAATGAAACTGTTGTGGTTAGGATAGGCATGAAGGTGACACATTTTGAGCAGTGACTGTCAAGCCTCCAGCTCCCCCAGTTGTTGCTCTAACGCTCTAGGCCATGTCTACACAGGACTGGTTTCTGGTCGTATTTTTAAGCGGATTCTGTATTTAGAATCTGCAAAAATCCAACTGTAAACCATCCCCACAGACCTCAATAGAAAATCCGAGCTGTAATCTACACAGATTTTCTATTGCTGGATTTCTAAACCATCAGTTTATTGAACATGTTCTATAATCCGCCGTATTACAGCGGATTCTAATACAGTTCAATGTACTAGGGCTGTCCGAAATCCAACTGCAGTTTTTGGTGCAGATCTGCGCCAAAAAACATGGTACAGAGATTTTAAATACTGTCGAATTTCTAATGGCATTTTACATTTGTCGTGTAGACATAGCCTTAGATCTTTCAATGAGTTCTATATTTAAAGGGGTTGTCTCATCTCAAAGTTTCATAGGATGCATGAATTAAATAATAATGCTGCTTTGCTCTGTCACTTCCTGGTCAAGCTGTCTGTAATTAGCATATGAGCTCCGTGTATTCAGACTTCTCTGTTGATCAGTCTAGATTAGCTAAATTACCTTCTCTGAGGTCCAGAGAAGCATCTGAGCTAATGTAAAACAGTAGAGTAATTAGTCTTTTGTCTGAAAGATCAGATCACACACAAGCTCTCAGACTGCTGCCACCTGTGTGATGATCTCACTCCCTGCTATCAGAAAGAACAAACAGCAGGGGAGAAGGAGTACACAGGTCAGTCACTTGGGAAACCAGAGAGAGCACAGGTGGTGATGAAATCATTTGTAGCTCCCTAACAAAAAAAGATATACAACCCAATATATTTGGAAAACGTCTTCATTTAGTGTTCCCTACATTTTGAAAGCTATTCTTTGTAGTGAGACAACCCCTTTAAGTGGAAAAATACTAAGTATTTAATAAAATGTTTTCAGTCAAATAAATCAACTGCCTTGCTGGCATGGAAAGAAGATGGCATAGAAGTAGACTCACCAGTGCCTTGATTCCTTGGAGGACATGTGGTGTAATGATGTGGTGATCCTTCAGTCTGTTTTCATAAAACACAACTAGGACTTCCACTATCAAAGAGCAAAATAATAAGGAACAAAAGTCGACCAATAATTAAGTTGTACTCAGGTTTTACAGCTCCCACACTCAAAATTTCTAGAGTCCTGAGCAGTAAATATACAGCATGCAGTAGGTAAGAAACAGGCAGTTGTGTCTTTAAAGGGAACACATGGCATCGAACGTGAGCTAGAATCATCCTTTTTTTCTAGCATTTAATCTTCAGAAAATTTTCTAAAGTTCTGACATACTCTTTAGTGTTATTGTTCGTATTCTCGTTAGGATAAATTTTTTGGCAGATTAACATTTACGCTGGTAAAGCTTATCAACAAGAACGATTACGTTTTATATGTCTATTTTGGTCTGCTACTAAATTTATCTAGAATTTTATGGCAATTCAGCTCTTTTTCATATGAGCATTATTATTTCCATACTTCTGTTTTCGAATCACTTAATAGGGTGTTTTACGTTAATCGTAAACTGTAAAGTCAAATCTGCATTTTGCAATATAGTTGTCACACCTAAATATATTGTGTATACTCTATATTGTTTATTTACATGTAATTTGTAAAATCTTTAATAAAAATTATGTTTAAAAAAAAAGGAACCTGTCACATTGTATATGCCAGCATAAAATAGTTTGTATAGACCCAGAATTGTACAATTGCTTTTTGCTTCTTTTTATTAATTTAATCTGTGTATTGGTACAATTTTAAAACAATCCATAAATATTTTTCAAAGTATCATTGCAATAAAGAATAGAATTAGTGGTATACTTATTCATAAAAAAGCAGCAAAACCAATTGCACAATTCTGGGTCTATACAAACTATTTTATGCTGCATTACAAGAGAGCTCTGAGGAAGCTCTGCGCCATAGACCTACGAGTGATAAAACCGAGAATGTTTTAAGAAAAACGGATTATCTGCATAAAAGAAATTGTATATGCCATCTGATCTGCCAGCAGCATGTTATAGAGCAGGCATCCTCAAACTGCGGCCCTCCAGCTGTTGGGAAACTACAACTCCCATCATTCCCACTGTTATATAGATTGTAGAAATGCATGATGGGAGTTGTAGTTTCCCAACAGCTGGAGGGCCGCAGTTTGAGGATGCCTGTTATAGAGGTCTGAGGAGATTGATATGTGGGGGCAGATCTATTAATAGTATCTAACTCTATGGGCTCGTCTATAGACCTCCACAGACAATCCGAGCTAAAGTGTACATGGCTCGGATTTTCTGAGGTTGGGTTTCAAAGCCGACGGCTGTGCAAACAACTTGGAACATGTACATTCTTCCAGTGTTATGGAAGCTGAAATCCGACCGCAAAATCCACCACAAAAAGTAACAAAAAACTATTGTAAAATACAGTCGGATTCCGTTATAGAATCTAACTGGTATTTTACAATTGCCGTGTGGAGGGACCCTAAGGTACCCTAAGTTTTAAGTTGGACTAGACAGTCTTACACTGCGCCACATTTATCATGGTGTTTATAAATTTGGCACAGGTTGAAATGGTCTAGTCTAACCCTACACCATTTTTAAGTTAGCTTACTTTATGTCTCTAACTGCCATCTTTGGCACACTTCAAAACACGCCCCCTTTCCCCTTTAAGGGAAGATGTGCAGAAGTGTCTAGAAACTATTTAAAACAGATCATAAATGTGGCTTAAAACATGTACAACATTATTTTTGTCGCGAACTGTGCCAGAAGTCTTATGCAGCAACTTTCTAATGGTGGAGAAAACAGGTATTTGATACACTGGCGATTTTGCAAGTTTTCCCACTTACAAAGAATGGCTGGGATGAGCTATAAGACGATAGACAAGCAGCTTGGTGAGAAGGCAACAACTTTCCTGCAATTATTACAAAATGGAAGAAAAACATCATGTCTGTCAAATCTTCTGCGGTCATGGGCTCCATGCAAGATCTCGCCTTGTGGGGTAAGGATGATTCTGAGAAAGGTCAGGAATCCATCCAGAACTACATGGTAGGAGCTGGTCAATGACCTGAATAGAGCTGGGACCACAGTCTCAAAGATTACCATTAGTAACAGGCTATGCTGTCATCGATTAAAATCCTGCTGGGCACGCAAGGTCACCCTGATTACACAAGCACATGTCCAGGCCCATTTGAAGTTCACCAATGACCATCTGGATGATCCAAATGAGGAATGGGAGAAGGTCATGTGGTCAGATGAGACCAAAATAGAACTTTTAGGTATCAACTCCACTCACTGTGTTTGGCGGAAGAAGGATGGAGTACAGCCCCAAGAACACTGTTCCAACCGTGAAGCATGGGGGTGGAAACTTCATACTCTGGGAGTGCTTTTTTTGAAAAGGGGACATGACAACTGCACTCTATTGAAGTCAGCATGGATGGGGCCATGTATCACAAAGTTTTGGCCAACAACCTCCTTCCCTCAGTAAGAACATGGCTGGGTCTTCCAGCAGGACAATCAATATTAACAATTTGTCCTACGGCAATTAATGCCATAAATTTACCAACCACCACCCATTTACTATGTACACTTAAAATTTAAGCGGTGAATTCATTTTTAGCGATAGGCAACGTGTGCTACAATGAGGTTATAGTGTTCTGCAGGCACTCTCTATTTATACTTTGAAATCTTTAGGGTCCTATTGATATATGCTTTAACCATGTTCCAGCAAGACAATGACCCGAAACACACAGCAAGGGCAACTAAGGAGTGGCTCCATAAGTGGCCAGTCTCCAGACCTGAACCCAATCGAAAACTTTTGGGGGCAGATACAACTCAAAGTAGCCCAGCTGCAGCCCCGAAACCTGAAAGATCTGGAGAAGATCTGTATGGAGAAGTGGGCCAAAATCCCTGTTGCAGTGTATGCAAACTCGATGATGATGAAACTGTGAAGATGGTGACGCAGAAGATGGTGAGAGGAGTGCTCCTAATGTGGGTGCTCAGTGGAAACGGCCAGAAGGCCAAAAATCCATACAATAGAAAATCCACAGCACTCCTTATGGTGAAGAAAACAATTTATTCACATGTTAAGTACATGACAGGATAGTAGAAATCTGTAAAAAACTAAGAAAATACACAAAAATTTTCTACAAAAATTCCACTGTAATTTATTTGTAAACTTAACCTATGACCTCCCAAAAATACAACTGAAACACAGAGGTAAAAACCAAAAAAAATTAGCTGGTCATTATGGCCTATCCCAGCCTTGTGCCAAAGGGATTAAAGTATTGTGAACATCTCATTTTCTACAATCTGTTGCACGAAGCTTTGGCAACAAGCCTACTGACCAGGCTTTTTTCCAGTTTTAACATTATCACATTACAAAAGCCCAGACATACTAGGGCTTTTTTTATCTTTTTTTTTTTGCAGGACAAGTTTGATTTTTAATGGCACCATTTTGAGGTTCATATAACTTTTTTGTTTATTTCTCTTCCTCCCAAAAAGAATAAAAAGTCATTAGCAAATTCCATGATTTTTCTATTTGCATTTTAAATGTATGCCGGCAACAGTGCAGTAAAAATACCATGAGAACTTTATTCTATGGATCACTGCATTTAACAACAATGAATTGTATGTAATTTTGTTTTTATTTCAATCTTTTTACTTTTTAGTCTTTTGAACAAAAACGAACACTTAAAGAAATGTTTAATCTCTATATTTCAAAACCCCTAACATTTTTATTTTTTCTTTAACCACGCTGTATAAGGGCTTGCCGTTTGTGGAAATACGTGTAGTTTTCATTGGTACCATTTTGGCGTTAGTGTAACTTCCACCTCGCTAGGTCATATTTTGGGGAGCAGATAAACAAAAAAACATTTTTTTTTTTTATAGGTGTGTTTTATAGTTTTCTGATTGTGCGATAAATAACCATCATTTTATAATTCGTGGTATTACGAACGCGGAGATACCAAGCAGATATTTTTTTTTCCCCATAAATAAAAGGAGAACATCAGACTTTTTGTAACTGTGGATTTTTTTCATTTAAATATTTAATAAAGTTTGTTCTACTATTTTTTAGCTCCCGTAGGGGACTTAAACATGCAATCATTTTACTGCCAATATGATTCCCTGCACTTCTTAAGTAGTTCAGTGTATTACGCCTGTCCATATGTAATTAACATTGCAGGCAAGTTTTTTAACCCCTGCCTCTAAAATCAGACCTATGGGCTAATAGAGGGAGCCTCTCCATCTTAACCCCTTAAAGTCCACCCACTGTCTTTTGATGGCAGATGGTACATGTCTTCTGCCGACAACAATGCCAAAAAGCATCACTGCCTACAAAGGGGTTTTGCAGCTCCCAGCACCACAACTGCACTAGGGCTAGAGCTGTCGTCAACAACTCCGTTTCTAGAGCAGTCCCTGAATGGCAGGGACCAGAGAAAGCCTCTGATCCCCACCGTTTAACCCTCTGCAGCAGTCTACGACCACAGCATAATCAACGAGGATTATCCTCCTCCATCGGGTCACCAGGATTCCTAGTGCCTGACGGAGCCCGGAAAAGTCTCTACAGTCAGCCCTGGAAACCTAAGGTAGCCCCAGGGCTGTCTGTATAGCAAGCCTGCTGTCAGGGCACACAAAATCAGAGGTTTCTCCAATCCTAGCAGGCAGCACAGGAGCCTGGTTGTCATCTGACAGCCAAGTACTGCTTCACCCTCGGCTTATTCTAATCCTGCCATTAATAGACGTATGCATCATAATAAGGGCCACTGTAAAAAGGTTTATGGGCAAAAATAAAAGTGAGCAAAAGGTAGGGAATAGACGCAATGCTCCTCAATGAACCTTAAAAGAAATTCCCATTTTTATTGCTCTGCATAACACTGTAGCCAGACACTGGATGGTATGAAAAGCAGGTTTCAGTTATTTTGCCAATCATGACACAGCAATGAAATATCAGCGCTATGACCCAGGCATATGTCACATAATTAAAAAAAAAAAAATCACATCCTAAAGAAAACTGCTGTGCTTGATTTTAATAATTTCATATTCAGCTTTTCTTTCCCTTATTTCTGCTGCGCTTGCTCAGTGCTTCATGTGCTATTGTCCTGATGCCAGTGCACAATGAGCAGAATCCACAGCAGCAGGCCCAGCACAGCGATTAAAAACATCTGGACAAGCCCATTATCAGACAATTAAAAAGAAACATAACGGCTTTTAAATCAATCCAAGCATCTGCTGTAACACAGCGGAACCATCCTAGCAAATGAACATGTGTCCTGACGGAGGACTAGAATGGGAGAGATGCTCAGGAGGGTTCTTGTGGGATGAATAGGACTCACCGTACCTTCTTTTTCTGTCAGGCTGGAGGAACACTGCAACAAGACCTGTGAAAGGAGCTGAACGCCTCGCCCTCTTGTTCTGGGTTCAGGGTTAGCCAGACAGGACCTAGCAGATTAATAAAAAAAAAATAAAAAAAAATAAGCAGCAGTCACTGGGTAAAGCTGATGCATGTCCACATTTCACCTGCAGAAAGTAGCATTACATTGGAAGTGGATGGAAGACCATGTAATAACCGTAGCACTTACTCCTCTGCAGTGGCTCTCCACTTTATTAGAGAGGGCTTTGAGTCAATTAAAGCATAACGACACCTGCTTTCTATAGAATCATCGGTTAAAGCAATGTCACCCCAGAACCCTATTTCCGTGACATACATTTACGAAAAACATTTGTTAGTTTTGCAGCCCATCAGGCTAGGTCTCCACTGCAGACATTTTCGGTCATTTTTTTAAGCGTTTTTCGTTTTCTGAAACTGCTGAAAAAACTACTGAAAACAGAACCCATAGACTAAGGCCATGTTTACACGGCTTATTGCCGGCGTAATTGCGGGAACGTATTTCGCCCGCAATTACACAGGCACCCGTGCAGCGGGTGCGGCAGCTCACCGGCCCCATAGACATGCATTATCCACGGCGCGTATACGCCATGAATAAGCAGCATGTCACTTTGCATTGTTACTGTTTTGCTCCTGGTGGTGGGACAATCTTTTTCTATACTACAATTTACAAACTGTTCTCACATTCCCTAATAGCTCAATGTGTTTAGGCTGATTTCAAAGAGAGAGGTCCAATGGTTTGAGTAGCCATGAAGATTTCCCAAAAAAGAGAAACAGCATCATCCAGCTCATCAATAGCTGTTTCTCGACCAAGAAAATTGCCAAACTGCATCATGTGAGGCCATGACAGCTGGAAGAATAAGAAATGAAGTCCATCCATCCATTCAAAAGCCAAGAGGTGACGTCCAGGCAAACTATCAGAGTCAACAAGTTGGCTCATCACAAGGCCTATCTGTTCTAATGTGGCAGTGGAGGTGGTTCCTATGCTTCGTAAGAGTAAGATTACAGATGTCCATGCAACACCAGGAGCAAAACAGTAACAATGCAATTACATGACAAGAATCTGCGGAACTAAGCATATGCTAAATACTTGCAGGTCAAATTTATGCATGAGATAGCCAAAATGATTGTCTATAAAATAATGGTTAGCTCAAAGCTGTATTGGATGGCGAGATATGGAGCCTGAGAGTCATGTCAAAAGTTCAAAATATTGTTACCCTTTTGCTTGTCGGTGTAAAATATATTTATTGGTTGTGACAATAGAACACAAAAACGTTAAAAAAAAATGTAAATATGCAAAACACGGTACTAAGTGTGAAAAATAGTTTTCGACAAAAACGCACTGAATAACATTTGTGGAGTCTATGAATTTATTATGAGAAATAGTATCGCCTCCTCATATCCTCCTTCATAGATGACCTCACATCTGATCTCATTATTTCCAGGCTAGAGAACGGCTTCTCTACACTAACTTGGTTTGGTGGCAAAGCGGTGACCGGTAAACCCCTCTAACAATCTCACGTTACACTGTCTGTTCTGATGAAGGTTTGAACTATTATACTTCTTTGCAAGCATGTGATACATTTTGCTGAAATCTGGTCAATGTGTTTGCCATGGGAGCGGAATCTTTTCCCCTGCGGCAACGCTCTACCTGCTCCATGTCATCAATTACACTCATCCGACGAGGCTGAAGATATGGGAGCAGTAGCACTGGCAGGACCCAATTCCTCTTGCTCTTGGCACTAGATTGAACTGTACCAATTTATTATATATTTTGGCAGTCGGTCCATTTTAGAACGACTCCAACTCCTGCAAAAAAGGCACTGACCCCACGACTCAGACTCCACAGCCCTGCCAAAAACACGGTTGGTTTGTGACATGCACTGGACAAAAAAACCCTGTTTTATGAATGGTTTTAGGATTTGGTTTTTATTAAATTTTTTTGTCCAATGTCATATAGACCTAACCTTATAGGTTGTTTGCTCTATCAAGACCACATCAACTGTCTGTAGGCAACAGCACAGCCACCTACGTAGAACTACCAAAGTAGCAGAACAATGCTGCGCTCACACACAGCAGAGCGAGTTGCATAACTGACAAGTAAAGGTATTGTTAGAAAAGAGTTCCCAGTATAATCACTTTATGTGCTGAGGTACTAGAAGGGACCAAAAACTCAGTTCAATCTTTGCCATTCTATTCATTAAAATTACGAGACGGCGAGCGTGCAAGAGACAGCAAGCAAGCGAGAGAGAGCAAGACCAGGACAATGTCACTATGTATAACAACTAAGCTTTATATGCAGTTCAGGAACAGAGCTGTGATAACAAGTGTATTGACCCAAGGAGTCACTGACAGCTTTAGAAACCCAACAAAGTTTAAAGGGGTTGTCTCACTACAAGGATTGCTTTTTATGTTAAAGATCTTGCAAAAACAAGTCATTTTGAAATATATCTCCATTAACAGTGTCCTACCTATTCCTTGATATCCCCTCTTCTATAGGCTGCATCAGCTCCTGTGGTCGCTATAACTACAGACCTGTGTGATCTCTCCCGATAGGCTGCCAGCACTGGTTGCTATAGCTACAGACCTGGCTTCTACTGCAGCCTAGTAGAAACCAGTAAACACGCCCCTGAATTCAAAATGAAACCGAGAAAACAGGACTGAGGTAAGAGGAATCAATGTAGTGAGACAACCCCTTAAACTGACTGGTGCTGGAATTCTCCATTATTTGCCCATAGGTACTACAAACGTATCCCAGAAGATATAAAATCATATCCATCTCTTGAGTGCTGTACTGTTATTGTATCGATTGTGGATACTTTATATCGAAGATTCTTGTCTTGTGCGAACAGTTTCAAGGCTAATTGGATAGAACATATCTCATTTCCTTTCGTGTAAATGTAAGTTTGACATACCGAGATATGTTCTCTATGTAAAATCAAAAAGTGAGATGTATCTTTATTTGAAAACTTTTAATAAAATACAGCTAGATAAAAAAAAAAAAAACCTATCCAATGCACGCCTTACCCAAGAGCTTCCACAACCTGCAACACTGTGAACACCCCATCCTTCACACCTGCAAGAAAAATAGACAACAAAGTCAAGAACGACTATCATGTAAATTATAGTCAATAATAAGTCCAGTTTTCTAGTAATTATTGGTCACGTGGTTCTGCGAGCCATTCACCTGCAAAAGTGTGTGGCCATTAATGAACAGACCCTAAGGCCGCACAACTTTGCAAGTAAACAGCGTGCCAATGGCTTAAGCTGTATTTTGGGCACAACTTGACCCCCTGGCTTTTGTATCGTGGGACCCTAACAGCATTCTCTTCAGTGATTCTTGAATCACTGAGGACTATCCGCTGTAAATTCACACCTGACAGCCCTTGTCCATAAAGCCTGCAAATCTACATGTCCAATGCGGGAATAAATTGACTACCTGAGTGATTGGGCAGCCAAACGTGAAGTGCTGAGCAGTCACAGACTGCCAGAAACCCTTGTCTTCTCTGTTCCTTGCCTCTACTAATCCCATGACTGATCATGGGATGAAAATAGCAAGAGGCTGTTAACATGTCTAACTAGACTCGACACAACCATCACAGTACAACAGACAGAGAATACGGCTGCAATAATTATGCTACAAAAATCACATCACTAAAACAACCAAAAAAAGTGTATAAAAAAAACATTTGATGGTCCTGAAGGCTGAAAATACCCAAAAGTAAAATATATCTGCATGTTGATGGAGGTGAATAAACCTACAAACTGTCGATTATAGGTCTTATGTTAATGGTTGCTATACAGATCAGTAATATCCAACCTATAGAAATTCATAACATACAGCCATATTCCACGTTCCATCACATGTAGCATTTTGGAGGTATGCTTTGCAAAAATCACTCACGCCTTATCGCTAGATCTATATGCAATCATAATAACAACCACCCCCCATGCATAGAAGGTGTGCGAGTGGTGGTCTTATTAGTTTTGCATTTGTGCTTTCTCTCCTCATATTATACGGCAGCTTTTTTGCATATTGATATGAAGTGTTACTTATTCAATGTGCAGTCTTTTATCATTCAGTTGCTCCTCTAGTGAAGGGGTATGCGAGCTGCTGCTCATTAGTTACCTTTCCCAAGTAGCATAGGGGCTTATGTTGCTTCCTACCAGGATCTGTCTATTGTGCAGTCACTGAGCTGTAAGTATGGCCTTCTGTTTGTTTTTCTCAACTATATTACTTGCTATAAAAACTTTAAAGTTAGTATGAGGTTTAAAGTACTTTTATACTCACACAAGTTAAATTGCTGCTGCACGTGAATACAAACAGAGTTTATTACTGATCAATGAAATAAAAAATGGCTGCTCATTTCAAAGGCTACAAAACACGATTTAGTGAATTCGGTGCACATTTAGGAAATATCCTCGCAAAATGCCATCAGTCTGTAGTGAGACAACCCCTTTAAAGAGGAATTTCCTCATTAGTGTATTCCTGTATCTAGTTTTGTTAAAAACACCCTACAAAAGGAACTGTATATTGGAAACTAGAAATGAATCAACAGACTTTCTGAATTGTTAAATTAATAGAATTTTGTATACACCATTGATGGATTATCAAAGACAGGTGATAAAAAAAAGAAGAAAATATATGTTACATACATTCTTTTTATACCAGAGGACCCTCTGCTGTTGGGACTAACGCAGGAAATGCTGAGGGTAGTAGTTTTGCAACAGCTAAAATGCCCGAGGTTACAGACCACTGTGCCCTTTCCATTCTGCATGATGGCCTCCATCAAGTCCCATAATTCAATAACATAGTAAGTACGGTTGAAATAAGACATATGTCCATAAAGTTCAACCAAGGGTGGGGAAACATGTGGATGAAGGTAGGGGATAGAGAATTTTTAAGCTTTGTTTTCCCTCTACTGATGAACCCATAAGGCAAGAACCAATCTGCCCTAAAGCAAGACTTCATTCTTGGCCCCAAAATTGCCATCAGACCGGATCCAGATATTTTATACAGCTTCATAAATATTAATAATGAAATAACAGTATGCCAGGATTTTATTACATAAGTTCCTCAGATTCTTATCTTACAAAATATGTTCTGCACATTGTGGAATCTCACGTTGTGCAGTAATTAGCTCTATTACCTAAGTAAGGCTGAAAATACAGATCCGCGAGCCAAGTGATGAGCAGCGTGCAGCCACTTTTGCATTAGCAAAGAGCAGATTGTAATCCTGACGCTGCACTGCTCATAGGTCACCATGATGAGGGTTACCTTTTGTGGCAGAGAATTAGCTCTTTACAGAAGGGACTCCTGTTACCTGGAAGGTCATATCCGGGTCTAGAAACAGAACATCACACCTGCAGCCAGAAGCCAAGCATCTAGAGCCAGACACAGGACCTGCAACTTTGTTCTAGGATAAGGTTACCCATCTCCTCTAAATCGCCATTTTGTGACCTTACAAATGTAAAGAACCCCATGAAATCTAGAATAAGAAATGTAAGTTAATTCCTATGGAGAAGCTTATTTCTATCCAGCTGATGCCTTTTCCTCACAGCCTGACCATACGCCCAATTCCACCTGTCAGATTTCCTTGTATGCCTCAGGATGAACCTACAACCCCCTCCTGATTATACACTGCCCCATTATCTTCCTTTTCCCCAGACGTCTTCCAGATGTAAGGCCATACTCAGATGTGGCGGATTCATTACAGCTACTGTACAAGTGCACGAGGCCTCAACCATATGCCAATTACATATAGAGGTGGACTGTCAGCATGCTTATTCAAATGCAAGATGTATGGAGGCGTTACCCGCTAGCAGCCATGTCTTCAAGGGGTTTTACTACAAAACAAAATCCCTTTCTGAGGCCGGCCATTTAGTGAATGGGCAGACGGCCGCATTTGTGCAGTTGTCCCCATTAGAGGTATGTTCTGACGCTACAAAACCCTCATTTGTCCATTGGGGCATGATGAAAAATAGGACATGTGAAAATTGCAGCCTGTGATCGGCTTGAAGGACAAATGGACAAATCTACTGCCCGGATCACTGGGACAGCTGCAGCAATGGAACAAGAGCGTTTAAGGGTATGTGCACACTGCATATTCTGGAGCGTATTTCGCACCGAAATACATACAAAACAAAGTACAATACATTTCTCAGACTACAATGTAAAATACACATTGTCAATCACACGACGTGCATTTTACACTTGTTTCTTTTTCTTCATGCGCCTGAAAAGAATTGACACGAAATAGTAAAAATAAAGGAGACAAATCTACCCGGGGCCATTGCACGTCATATTCGCAATTAAATTATGCTATTTCAACAGCACAATGAACGCAATATGTTGTGTGAACTCCACTTAAAAGACGAGTATTCTTTTCTTCTAGTTTTCATTATGCCCCAACAGACCAACGAGCATTTTGTAGCACAGAAATATCCCTTTAAGTCTATGGGAGCTCCAAGTATAGCAGAGCACTCTTGCTTGGCTATATTTGGAACTCGTATAATAAAAAAAAAAAAAAATTAAAAGCAAAAAACAAGGAGAACTGCACAAGTATGGCCGTCTTCCCATTCTCTGTGGCCTCAGAAAGGGATTTTGCTTCATGGTAAAACCCCTTTAAATAGGTGTTGCCACTATAGACTTTGATGACTTATCGATAGAATAAGCCATCAAAGTCCAGTAGATATAGGTCCTATCCCAGGAACAGGCACCCGAAAGAGTCAGCTCAGAATGAAGATCTGGACGTGCTTGCGTAGACTCTCCATTCTGTTCTATGGGAGTCCTGAGTACAGCCAAACACGGCGCACAAAACTGTACTCAGAACTCTTATTGAAGAGGATAGAGTTGTGCGCAAGCCTGAGCGGCTCTCCATTCAGAGCCGACACTTTCGGGGCCTATCAAACTTTAAATGCCGTATTCAACCAATACATCCTCAGTCTATGGCAGGAACACCCCTTTTGAGCAATTCTCTGGACTATTAGCCGTACACCCTCTTTGCACAGAGCTGGCAGTGCACATCTAAGGGTCCAAGAGATTTGGAATAAGGAGATATTCCATAAAGAAGAAGAGCAGCAATGCCAGGGATATACCCCTATTTAACACCAGTTTAATAAATCTGGCGTGACTTATGGATGGCACTAATCACCAGGGTTGTGGAGTCGGTGCCTATTTTGCAGGAGTCGGAGTCGTCATAAAAAGGGACCGACTCTGACTCCCAAAATATATAATTACTTGGTCCAGTTAGTTCGATGCAGTGCAAAGAGCAAGAGGAATTGGGTCCGCCAGTGCTACTGCTCCCATATCTTCAGCCTCATCACATGAGGAGTGTAATTGATGACATGGAGCAGGCAAAGTGCTGCCCCAGGGGAGAAGATTCCGCTCCCAGGGCAAACAGATTTCAGCAAAATGTTTCAGCTACTTTCAAAGAAGTAGAAGAGTTCAACCATTCATCAAAACTGACGGTGACTGAGGCAATTCCTTTATACCCTGATATTGTTAGAGATGTTGCCCCTGTGGTCACCGCTTTGCCCCAACCCAAGTTAGTGTAGAGAGACCATTCTCTAGCCTGGAAATAATGAGATCAGATGTGAGGTCATGTATGCAGGATCTGATGGAGGCAATACTATTTCTCAGAACAAATTCAGAGACTTCACAAATGTTCCTGCAGTGTTTTGCATATTTACAATTTTTTTGTGTCCTAAATCATATCCAATCAATATATATTACACTGAAAGCAAAAGGGTAACAATGGTTTGAACTTGTGACTTTCAGGCTCAATCTCACCATCCACTACACTTTTACATGAGGCTACTGTAATTGTATATACAGTCATCTTACCGATCTTATACATAAATTTGACTTGCAAGTATTTAGCATCTGCTTAGTTACAATTTTGCTCAAAATGTTAATTTTTATTATTTTGTTAGTATTTGGGAAATCCACCTTTGGTTTCAATACTGCCTGAATCCTTCTGGGCTCTGAATCAGATTCAAGCACATCTTGACCAAAATCTGATCCCAGGTCTCTTCTACACGTTCCCAATGTTGGTGCAGACTGGACTTGGATACAAATACAGCTTTTTCTTCAACTCTACCCACAGGTGTTCAAAAGATCAAAACATTGTTACCCTTTTGCTTGTAAGTATCTGTTCTACCTAAATAGCTTGATTATTGTATCATAAGGTGGTAAACAGCCTGATGTTACCATTTTACTACAGTAAAGTTATCACTTAAACATGCGCCATGTATGAGGGAGTCAGGAGGTTTGGGAAATTGAGGAGTCTGAGTCGGGGCTTCGGCTTGCCGACTCCACAGCCCTGCTAATCACACCTCTTATAAACAGTCATAGCATGAACATTTTAGGATATATAAACCCCTTCAGTACATGGTGTGCACAAAACTTCATTCACTCTTTTCTAGAAAAAGGGAAGTGGTTACATGTAAATGTAAAATTCACTCTGTAAATCAGCCTTGGACAACAATGTAGAGAAATGGTCCCCACTTCAGTCAGTAGCGAGTAGTGGTTATTCAAGTTTTTAATGACTCTTCCGTGTCATAACAACATTCCTATCCACGGTGTCACATTGTTAATACAGCAACGTTTCGGGCAGATGTCCCTCTTCAGACTGGCTAAAAACAAATTTACACATGAATGGAAATACAGTGGCACCTTGGTATAAGTTATCAATGCGTTCCAGGTCCTTGAACTTATACCAAACTGAACTTGCGGTATGTTCATATGGCGTATTTGCGGGCCGTATTTTGGGGATAAGTGAGCTATGATTGCCTGTCATTTTCCTCGACATGTATTGCGCGCTGGGAGAGAGAAGTGACATGTCATTTCTTCCCAGCGCGCAAGTGAAAGTCAATGGGAGATGGCACAAAGCGTTTTAGAAGTAAGCACTGGCCAGCACATACTTTTAAAACAGATGGTGTATAGCGGTGCGTACAGTACGCCCTGCTACACGCCGTGTGAACATACCCTTATACCAAATAAAACTATAGGAAATAAGGGGAAAATAATCTGTTCTTATAATAACAATAGGATTACTGTGTATCACCCACAATACTAATCACATGTTCCAAAGGCAGCCTGGATGAAGCTGTAATAGCGGGAAGTATGAGCTGTAGTCGGCCACAAGGTGACTGTTTTAGCAGAGCTAGATCAATGTAACGCTGCAGAGGGTTAAAGATGGCGGTACTGCTGGAAGGTTAGTGAGCGAGGTATACCAGAGTGTCAAACCATATCCTACATACTGTCACATACTCAGCACAAGCAGGCTACCGTGCAGTCTATTCCCCAGGTAAGCCGGAGCAGGAGATGAGGGGATCGGGGAGACTGCAGCACTTATGAGAGAACCGATAGTGCTTGATCCTAGATGCTGCATGGAGTCTGTGTGCGGCCAAAGCAGCGCTCCCCTCCGGAAGCAAGAGGCTGCTAAATCCTTCGTCCTCGCTTGATCTGGCTGAAAGTTGTGCTGCACCCTCTGTCACGAGCCCGCTGCCATGCAGGTCCTGGCCACCTCAAGTCTTTTTCCAAACAAAATTTTTCAAGTCCAAACAGGACCAAGTTGGAGTTCTACCAAAGCGGACTTATACTGTGGTACCACTGTACATTATAGTGCTAAGCAATAGCGTGAAATCTATATATAATGCATTATGGCACAGAGACAATAGGCCTCATTTCTCAAAACGGTCTTAGCACTAAGGGTATGTTCACGTGGCTGAATGCAGGTGTATAGAGGTGCGTACTGTGCGTGTCACTATATGCCGGTTGTTTTACAAGTATGCGTTGGCCAGCGCGTGTTTCTAAAGCGCTGTGCGCATGCCCACATTCACTTTAGTTTTTCCCAGCACGCAAGCGACATGTTACTTCTTCCCAGGCAAGACGTAACATGTCACTTTCTCCCAGCGCGTACTGTGCGCCGGGGAAAACGGCACAGCTCTCAATGAGAGATATGAATTACCGTATTTGTGGGCTGTACTTACAGTGCAATTACGCACCAAAGTACAGCCCGCAAACACGCCATGAGAACATACCCTAAGACTGTCTTTGCTGCCCATAGCAACCAATCAAAGCTCAGCTTTCATATTTCTAGTGCAGTAAAAAACGGAGCTCTGATTGGTTGCTATGGGCAACAAAGACCGTCGTACTGTGAGACGCTTTGGATAATTGAGGCCCAGTATATATAGTAATGAACCATGTAGTAAATTGGTTGTTGACTCTATAATGATAGTAAAAACTATACATGGTACGAATCTGCAAGGACGGCCAATCCGAATAGACGGCTAACAGTGAGCGAGACTGGCTGAAAAATAACGGAAGAAGAATACATACTGACTGGATAAACCAACGTGAATAAAGCAGAAGCCCTGCACGACGAGCTGCCTCCCACCATTTTGGTAAATTTCATCAGCATCTGCAATCTATAAATCGGAAATAAAGCAAATAAGGAAAAACAACCCGTGGTGCCGACAACCTATAGACGTATTTCATCTATGTTCTGAAATGCAAGCATAAAACCAGACACTAATCCCCATCCAGCCAATCTACCTTATAAATATGCTAATTGCATTTTTGTGAGATGATCCTCAATTATCAGATTTTATGACTTTCCTTCCCACAAGCACAGGGCTCAGGCACGTGATGAAGCCTGTAACCTCACTGTAGCAGTAGATGGGGCTGCATCACGTCACATTTTATTAGTGACTGGATCACGTGTGACGGCAGTGATGTCCGCTGACGATTACTGATCTGGAAGACGTCAAGTATAATCAGGCCAATGCAGGCCGACATGTACACAGCAATACATACATGGGGGCAGGGTCTGCAGGACACCACACACATAGGACTACCCCAAAAGCTCACATTATTGTGATGAGGCGCCGCTTATCCGTGGGAGAAAACACAGGAACTGACCAGCTCCAATGTGTACAGTGAAGAGCCAGCTTTAGGCGTCAATCATATGGCAGTACAGAGACTGTTGCTTCTTTGGCCCTGTTCACACGACAGGTTTGGCCGCGGGTTCGGCCGCGGCTTTCGCCGCGGTCAAGCCTCGTCCTAGCCCCGCCGCAAACTCGCGTCTCCCGACGCGGGTTTTGTGGCGCGGTGCAAGTGGGGCGTGGCTTGAGGCGCGGCAAGGGTTTTCCCCCATGAAAATGAGTAGGCAGGGAGAAAACCACGCCGCCAGCCGCGGTGACACCCGCGGCAATACCGCGCGGCCGCCGCGCTGAGGACTCCCTGTCAAAAATTGACAGGAGAGTTCTCACACACGCGCCCCAAAGCCGCGGCGTGTGAATATTAACGTGGTTTCCCATAGGAAACCATGTTAATAAACTGGGCGCGATTTGGACGTGGTTTTGGCCACGGAAACTGCATTGGAACCCACGGCCATAACCACAGCCAAATCCGTCGTGTGAACATGCCCTTTAAACTGCTGCTTTGTAATTCATCACAGCTTTCTAAAGATATGCTCACATGGGCTAAATTCGGCACGCATTTCGCCACGTATTCGCGCTCTAATATGGGCGAGATGCGCGCCAAAATTACGGTAATCCATAGCTCTCATAGAGAACTATGGATTACACCTCCTCTCCCCACTCGTACCAACACGGGGGATATAATCATGTAAATACTTGCGGCGAATACGCGCCGCGAGTAATGTCTGTCAATGGGGCCGGCGGGCCGCCGCCCATCCCCTCCTCCCCCCGCGCCACGAGAGTACGCGCTTGTTAGCGCAACTCCCAAATCACTTGGCGTAATTGCAGCCGTACTGTACGCAATACAGTTACGCCGTGTGAACATAACCTAAGAGTATGCTCACACGCCGCTTGTTAACTACATTTTTTGGTATGTTTTACGTACTGAAAACCGGACCCCAAAACGTATTTAACAAAGTTCCAGTGTGGTTTCAATGTAAAATCTATATGGTCATTCAGATGATACATGTTTTACATACATTTTTGGATTGTGTAAAACAGATCCGAACAAAGAAGTGGCAAGAAAATTCTTGATCCGTTTTACGCCATAAAAAGCCCATAGAAACCATAGGAATACGTTTTTGCAGCCCAGAAAACGCATCCAAAAACGTATCACACTTTGTGGATGCGTTTAACGCAATACGTTTTACGTATTGCAGAAACCTCTCCAAGACGCCTTGTGAACATAGCCCAGAGGTATTTACGCAGGGCCTATTTGTGGGGTGTAATTTGGGGGTAATTACGCTGAAATACGCCCAAATTCCACCCCGTAAATACGGTAAGTCAGAGCTCTCATTGAGAATACCTGACGTTTTCCCCGGCGCACAATACAGGTCGGGAGAAAGAAGCAACATGTCACTTATTCTCTGCGCCTACGCACCGGGGAAAGTTTTTTCTATTTTTAACTAAATTTTATTATTTTTTCCCCAAACAGATCAGATTACGTGTCAAATGAACAGTATATATTCGTAAGTCAGATACAATAAATATGATCAAGAAATTTATCAAATAAAATGTATCCAAGGAATAACAAAGCAAGAGATACTCATCACGTTTTTTCAGTATTAGTATCCAGTCAGTAATGTAAAATAGGAAACCTGGCACCAGAGAAAGTTAATGTCAGTGGGAGAGCTTCAGAAGCAACAGGTGTATTGCAGGCGCATAGTGGCCGCTATACGCCGTGTGAACATACCCTAAGGCTACGTCCACAGGGCAGAGGACAAAATGATCTGATCAGATTCCGACCAGTATTTTATTTTTTCGTACAGGATTTTTGCCATTCAATTGAACACTACTACAGTCCATATCTGGCAGGTTATAGAACATGGTTTTTTTGACCCGCTTTGCGGATTTGAAATCCGATGGGGATGATTTGCAGTTGAATTTTTGCAGATTCTAAACACCGAATCCGTGTAAAAATCCAACACTAAATCACTGCCATGCAGGCGCAGCCCGAGAGCCATATTCTTAACCCTTGTATTTCCTGTTGATTTTGCCGTTGTCTTGGTTTTTTTTGTTTCATTTTCACGTTTAATGTGCAAAAAAAAAAAAAAAAAAAAATTAAAAAAAAAAAAAAAAAAAAAAAGTAAGGGACTGCTGCCCAAATAAAAAAAAACACACATACTCGCCTTCCTCCTTGTTCTGGCTCTGTGGACTGACCAAAACAGCAGTAATTTGTTATTTTATCTCTAACTAAAGTGAACAACTTCTGTAACTAATTTGTCTTTCAAATTACAGGGATAGCAAAAGACATCAAAAGTATCTTCCTGCTTCTGCACATTAGAAACCTCCATTTGCTGTTACACAATCTATGTAGTCGTTGAGGGTTTGTTTTTGCAGGGCGATCTGTAGTTTTTCATTGGAGACATTTTTTGGGTAAACAATCTTTTTATTAACTTAATTTTTTAGGGAAAGCAATGGGAGGAGGGCACAAAAACCTGCAATTCTGTCTAAAAGGCTCATGCACTTGGCAGCCAGGTCCTTCATGACAACCCATCAGCACCTCACAGACTCCTAGCAGGGTAACAAATGCGGTACCAAGGTGACCCCCTGCTTCTCTCCAACAACTTAAAGGGAATGTGTTATCAAAAAGCGAGTCATTGTTTAAGTCCCATTTTTTGTTAAACACACATTTTTTTAGGAATTTTGGGATTTTTTTTTTTTTTTCTATCAATTTTTTTTTAATAATTTTTAAGTCTGCAGTTTTCACTTTGGCCACTAGGCCTTGTTTGCATGCTTTAAACAGCAGTCAGAGAGATGCTTTACAGTAGCTTCATGCACATAGGAGACTTAAGACTGACTGGTGGATCCTGTGTTATATATTCACACTGGTGTCTCCTTTCAGTTTGACCTTTTGTGCTGATAATGACCCAGAAACTGAGAATTTTTCTCTTCAGAACAGGAAGTGTCAGACTACTATTAGGCTTAGTGGACAAAGTGAAAACTGCAGGACTTAAGAATTATTAAAAATATTGAGTCATATGGAAAATAAAAAATAAATAAAAAATTCTTAAATAATGTGTTGAACATAAAAATGTGAGTTAAACAATAAGTCATTTTTGATGACATTCCCTTTAAATACAAAAGTGGCTTTTAACAGTGGCATTGCAGGGGTAACATAGATGGGACATAATTTCTCTTTAATCCAAGCAGATGACAGTCATTAAAGCCAAGTACGCACCATGTTTGTTGCTTCCGGTTAATGTACATGCCAGGCTGTATATCTTAAACAGATGCCAAGTAGTGATAACCATCAGCCATAGGGTCTCATTGTAAAACAAGACAAACATGTTTCACATGTATATTTTTTCTAAATGCCATCGTATAGAACAACATCGGAGACTGAGGTATTCTGTCCTTTTTTTTCGCTATAGAGACGTATAGCGGCCAAACGGAGGCCAAAAAGACACAGTCAATTCTATGGATACGTTAAGCGTATACATAGAGAGCCTTCCTGACGTACATGCTAAATAGACATCATAAATGTGGTGTGAAGCCGTCACTAACTGTATTTGACATCTAACATCCACTATACATAGCTTCTGCGGCTATCCTATCCACACAAGTACAACACAGCGTTAGGCTATGTGCACATGGCGTAATTGCGGCGCGTACAGTACAGCAAAACACCATGTGCTTTGGAAGTCGCGCTGATCAGAGCGTACTTCCGAAGTACGGGGGGTGAGGAGGGTGCTGGCTGGGGACCATCCCCATTGAAATTGTCAGCAGCGCGTAAGCACCGCGAACAATTCAGATGTCAATTCTCCCCTGCGCGTACAATACGATCATATTGTACGCACAGGGAGACGACGCGTAATCCAGAGCTCTCTATGAGAGCTATAAATTAGCGTAATTGCAGTGCGCATTTCGCCGCGTATAAAGCGCAACACGCGGCAATTTAAGCTGTGTGAACATACCCTAAGGCCGTGTTCACACGGCTTATTCCCGACGGATTTATGAGCCGTATTGAGCTCACAAATCCGCCGTGAATAAGGGGTGGGACGGGGGCGGGGCCGGAGCGCGGCGGGGGCGCCGCTCCCGGCCCATAGACAATGCATTGTTTACGGCGCGTCCGCGCCGTAAATAATGTGCATGTCACTTTCTCACCCCGCGGCGGATTCGCCGAAATCCACTGTTCTCTATGAGAGCAGTGGATTACTGTAATGACAGGGACGGATTGGCGCCGTACTGAAGAGCAAATCCGGCGCGGAGCATGGCGCCAATCCGCCCCCAAATAAGCCGTGTGAACGAGGCCTTAATGTACAGGGGTAATACTGCGCCTAGAGGTTGTAAAAAGTTATAATACAGTTGTGTACATGCGTCCTAAAGGCATCCATATATGTTCAATAGCTGTTGGCTGAACGCTCATTCAGGCAACATTTATTCCTCCCTTCCTCCTAAAACACATGCATACATCCTCGATGAGAAGGGAGACAAACTAATTTTGCTCTAACGAACTTGGGAATATCTAAAGCCAATAGAATTTTCTGGTTGTGTATGAAATCTAGTGTTAGGTTATGTTCTAACGGCGTTTATGAATACATTTTACGTACCGAAAAACGGACCCCAAAACGTATTCAACAATGTTTACTGTGCTTTTACATTGATACGTGTTTTACATGCGTCTTTCAGATGCGTCATTCGGATCAGTCAATTCTTGATCTGTTTTACGCAGCAGACGCCCTATTTAAAGCTATAGGGTGCGTTTCTGCTGCACAGAAAATGCATCCACACACGCAGCACACTTTGGGTACATTTTACGAAGCGTTTTTCAATCCGTTTTCGGTCTGAAAAACACTGTGTGAACATAACCTAACTTTGAAACTTGTGTTACTGAAATAAACCGCAACATACAGGAAACCCAAGCCGACCACACAGAGGTAATACATTGCCGTTATCACTGATCTCATCTTATATTACAGAGACTTCTATATGAACACATCCTGACCGCTGAAAGATGAGACCAAACCTATAATGACTCTTCTTGTTAAAGGCAACGTCAAAAAAGACAGACCCAGGAAGGTTTGTAACTTTTCATTACATGGATAAAAGGGTTGCCTCCTAGTCCCATTTATATGCCTTACAAAGACATAAGGGCACTATAGAGGGGTTCCCCCAGTCAGGAGGCCACCCTCCAAATAAGTCTCTCCAACTTAGATGGAAAAATGTCTTACATGTATTGCAGCCGCTTTTTCAGTGATGTATACAAAAGAAAAAATACTAAATCTTGCAGCCATTAAACTCTTTGCAGGATCTTCACCAATGTTCCCTTGCTCTTTAAAAGATGTTTCTATGGCGGGCACAATAAAGAGGTATTCTACATGTTGTAAGCGTCCTCTGCAAATAAGTTGGTCACAAAGTGTTCCTTTTTGGGGTCCCCAGTAATAAGCTTTAATTTGTGGAGAGATCTGAAGGCACAGTGTACAATTTCACTGCAGCGCCACCACAGGGAGAACTAGGCATTACACACTGCACATTCAAATCTCTTGGCTGTCTTCTGTAATGCAGGACAGGTCCTCCAGAGTTAGGGATACTCTTTGTAATCGCTGTCCCCTCTGCCCAAAAGATGAGGAGCCTGAACAAAGGATTCTTCTCTATGAACTTTTATAACGGGGTGTATGGAAAGTGATTTCCTAAAACGGAGAACCCCTGTACGTCAATGTCCATCTCCCCGCTGAGATGTATGCCTAACCAGGCCAGGCTGAGCTAAGCATGCTATGAATGGAGGAATTAGGAGTGATAGTGGTCGGCCACACGTGTGTTCTTCAACAGCTGAAGGTGCACGGGCCAAACGCTTGTTAACAACCTAGATAAAAACTTTTCATAACTGTAAAGTCAACAGATTCAATAAGTTGAAGATAACGGTTATGGTGAGAACTGATCACAGACTCATCAATAGTGAATCTACAGCTTCTAGAAAAAGCCTCCTTAATCATTTCACCATCTTCATCTGCTCTTAGTCATGACAAGTGGTAAAAGGGAGGAGCTGTTGCTGTGCTTTTCTCCACACCTTCTAAAACACTTCTGCTCTGCAGACAACCGGGTTTTTAGAACCTTCTTAAAGGGAATCTGTCCAGCCAAATTTTTGTTTTTTTTTTTACTTTATAAACACAGCCCTGATGCCCATAATCTTTTTCCGCTCAGTCTGTTTTTATTTCCTGATTGAAGATTTTCTTAATTCACCATCTATATATGATTGTGGGAAACATTCTTGCCTTGCAACGCTTTAAAAAAAAAAAAAAATTAACAGCATCCCAGAGTACTTTACAGCATTTTCATGCACATAGGATTCTTAAGACAGATTCTGTCCCATAGACGGCTATAGGAGAGTTTTTTTCACTGTGAAGTGAGAGGAGAGGGGGAGCTGTGACATCCTTCCTCATTGTGACTGTTGGAATTCTGTGTTTTTTTTGTTTTTTTTTTTCTTTTCTTTTTTTATTTTTTATTTTTTTATTTTTTCTTTTTTATTTTTTTTTTTTTTTTTTCTTTATATTTTTTTTTTTTTTTTTAGTTGTTTTTTTTTTTTTTTTTTTTTTTATTATTTTTTTTTTTTTATTTAAAATAAATTTTTTTTATTTTATTTATTTTTTTTTATTTTTTTTTTTTTTTTTTGTTTTTTTTTTTTTTTTTTTTGTTTTTTTTTTTTTTTTTTTTTTTTTTTTTTTTTTTTTTTTTTTTTTTTTTTTTTTTTTTTTGTTTTTTTTTTTTTTTTTTTTTTTTTCTACTTAATAAACCTGTACACAATGGTGTCTCCTTTCCAGTGTGACCCTGCTTGTTACTGATAATCGAAGCACACTGCTGAAAAGCTCTCTAAACAAACAGGAAGTGTCAGACGATTAGTGGCCAAAGTGAAAACTGCAGGAACTTAAGAATTAATAAAAAATATTGAAAGTGATCTGGTAAAATTAAAAAACATAACCAAAATTCCTACAAAATTTTTAACATAAAAATGTGAGTTAAACAATAAGTCATTTTTTGATGACACATTCCATTTAAAGGGGGACGCCAATATTTTCAGAAATCTTGCAAGTGGCCAGGAGTGCGTAAAAAAAAAAAAAAAAGAACAAATAAGTACTGATCCCCGGCGGTCCCCCAGATCACTCATGACTGAGCCAACCGGCCTCGGCAGTCACATGGCCTAGGTTAGCAGTGACCGCTGGGGTCAGTGATTGACTTTTGTCCCCTGCGAGATGTATTTCATATCAATGTGTTACAACCAAATCATCAATAATTGTGTTTGAAGTCTTGAGGATTCTGAACACAGTAAAAAACACATATTACCAACACTACCTTGAGCAGCAGTGCGTACTGGAAAGCAAAAAGCCTACACCAAAACCAGTCAAACGAGAAGCACCCTAAAGTGAGAAGTCTCTGTGAATTTTGAAATGAATTGTTTTAAAGCGTTTAAAATTACCCTTTCAAAGTCAACGAAATGGTCGTCTCGTCACATTGCAGGGAGTGTAGTGCAGCCTGTACACAACTTTTCTGGCATACAGAAATTAAACATTTCTGTGCAAGGTACGTCTGTGCAAAATGTGTGAGCACTTGTGGCTTTTCAGCAGCCCAACAAATTGAAAATGGCTATTTTGTAGCTGGTTTAGACTGCAGTGTCTGGAGCAGAGATGGCTAAAAGTAGTAAGAGGTGTGCGCCTTTCAATACATTTGGCGCCTCTCCCTCTTGTGTACTTGACCACTAGGGGACAGAATGTGTTGTCCTATATACAGCAGTACTATTGTACGCTGTTAGATAAGAATTTTCATTCATTCATTTATCTATTACACCCTCCTTAGGCTGGGTGTAAAGGTGTACAAAACATGGCAAACTTGCAGAAGCTGCAATGAGGCTTCCTTCTGCCACGGCAACCGATTCTCCCCTGCAATTACCGTGTGGGGGGCGGGGGGGATGATCGGACGGAGGAGCTGTGCACTTTCATCTAGCGGCTGAGGCTGCGATGACCGCTGTGTCTAAAGTGCTAACAGCAATGATGGACCCGGCTCCATCTCTGCTGTTAGCACTGGCTACTTGTTCACGTTTCATTCCAATTTTTAGGGGACGTGAAGTGACCCAAAAAACGCAATGTTGAGATTTGGAATATTTTTTTCCTCCTACGGTGTTCAGTGTAAAGGATAAATTATGTTGTATTTTAAAAGTTTAGACTTTTAGGGATGCAGCGACACCATTTAAGTGTAACTTTTTTTTTTTGTTACTTATTTGTAAAATGCCAAAAAAGGGCAGTTCAAACTTAAAACATTTTTATACTTTTAAACTTTTTTTTAATTTTTTTTTTTTTTTTACACATTAACAGTAAGTCCCCCAAAGGGCACTTGACTACTAGGTGGTGCAATTGTTCCTACAATGCAGAAAAGTTTACTAACAATACAGAAGGATGTTCAACGATAGCGGCTCTATCACTTCCTGCTTGGGGCAGAAAGCAATAGAAAATGCATACATGGTGGCAAAGTTAACAATCCACTTACCATGGGGGTGCCGCAGTGAGAAACGGTGCACGGCAACATTTTCTCAGACATTTAGGCACCACGGCATCTAAGGGCTTAAACGGCAAGGAACAGAGCCAGATCCATTCCCTGCTGTTACTGGCTAGTAACACATACAGTTGGCAGTTAACACCAGCCTCGAGTAATCCTGTTACATAGGGTCTTACCAATACTATGACGTACATATGCGTCCTTTGTAGCTAAGGAATTAATAGGAATAACAGGTTGTTGTCTTTTTATTAATGCTCTTTTTTTGGAGGTACAACCATAGAGGTAGATAGCCTTTCATAGAATACATAACAGTATAACGGGCAATTGCACGTGACCGTCGCAGCCAAAAACCAATTGCTTGATGCTTGAAATTAACAGAGTATGGATTTTTTTTCCTGGGAACCAAAGTATCTTATATTTATTTTTTTTTTAAAACTATCAGAGGTTTCATTACTGGATACCCCTGCCCCACCCGCCCACCTGATGTCAGCGTCTAGTTGTCTTCTGATTTGACACTAGAGATGTCACAGCTTAAAATAGGGATGTAGGAAACCAATCAACGATGAGACCTCTAGGAACTTGCGACACTGGCAGAAGGAACATACTTTTTTTTTTTTTTTTGACTGAAATGAGTTACTTTGTCATATATGTTTTGTGAGAGAAAAACAAAAACATTTTTCAGGCTCCTTTCCTTATCCACCCCAGCGCTTAAACTTATTTATATGAAAACTGCAAAAAATGTGTCTCAAGGTAAATGTGGGCGCTGATGTACCAGGTTATGTGCTGCCCATAGAAGTCTATGGAGGTGTGAGGAGGAGGGAGCTGCAATGTTAGACACAGCTGCAGAAGGCTCTAGTGTTATATCTCACCTCAGTGCTCGACTCACATCATACACTGCCCAGTACTGCTCCATAACTCCCGTCACTGTGTCAAACACATATTCTACCGCCACAGCACAGTAGTCTGCTGAAGGCAATTTATTTTTTTTGCTCATGAAGCGCAGCATAAGTAATTATTTAAGAATAACATTTTCTGCCAACCTTGCTACTTGTTCCCTTCTGATTTGTTGCCCCTTAGGCAGCGTGCACATCCCAATTATATCTTTACAGAGATGGTGAAGTCTCATCTGACAGCTGAAGGTGATAGATCAGTGACAGAACTTCTGTCCAAATCTCACACTGCAGAGTCTCAGGCAAACTTTAAGCATTTTAGTTTCAGCTTTTGAATCCAAAAACAAGAATTAATCAGAAATGAAAAGACAATATATAAATAAAAGACTAAGACTTCTCCTTCAAAAACTGCATCTAAAAAGCTAAAATATATGTATTCCTAGGAGATGCAGCTTCATCCAGTTTCCTGCTTGTTCAGGAGACAGGGGATAGAGCAGTGTGAAACCCCCACTTACCCCGAAAAATTTTGCACACGCAGAGACAGGCCCAAAAAGTAAAGAGGATTTTTTTCATCTACCCCGGGTCCCCCTTTCATAATATTTTTAGCGACACTCTACACATAGAAGATCAAAGCTGTTGGAGCTGGGACAGGAAGGTGTAAGAGCTGTCAGCAGGGTTTGATTGGTAATGATGTAACAGTATGGTGCACAGGAAGCCGACCAGGAAAGACTGATATCCTGTCTTCACTTAGTTTAAGCCTGGGGTACTGGGAAACTGCCCGGGCTCAAAATATTTTTAAAAGCCCCCCTTTTACCTTTGGGTGGAAAAAAATCCCCACTGAGCTAGAATAAAAAAAATAACCCATACTTCCCTCTCCCATCACTGCAGAGCTGAAGTATTTCTCCTCCCACCGGTCCCTCACTGATGACAAACCATTTTTGTGGATCACAAGATGGGTGCAACCCCAAACTTGGCCTTAGCAGGCACATTCCTGCATGTACAGGAGGTGACCACTGAGGCCAGTGATTGGCTGCAGTGATCCATGAACATGACTTCATCAGTGAGGAACCAGGGTGAAGGTGAAACACTGGAGCTCTGGTGATGGCATGGTTCGAGGAGGTGGAAGGGTTTTGGTCTTGGAAATGGGGTTTACCACAAAGGCATTGTTTTCTGGTTTTTTTCCCCCCTTTTTAGGCTTTCAGGTGTTTAAAAAAAAGGGGGCGTTATGATTTTTTTTTGACCCCCAGGGTCATTGGACCCCCGGGAAGGGTTGACATCACCATGCCCTTTTCCCCACAGTGGGGCTCACTCTAGTCAAAAAAAGGCTGTTTATATTTAAAAACCCGTGGGGTAGCTGAGGGCGTTAGCTCTTCTACCTTTCAGCTAAGAGTCCCCAGGTTTTAAAACCCTTTCAGGAACCAAAAAAATGGGTTTTTTTTTTTCCCCCAATGCCATACCTGATTGAGGTTTCTTTTTATTTATTTGCACTGTTTGACTAATTCTAAAACTACAGAAAACGGGGGTTTGAATGAATTTCCTTGGGGGTTTAACACCCCTCAGCAGGGGCGAGTATGTGGGGACTACTAAGCCCGGGAAGAGACTAAACCCAAGGGTGCCCGAGAAGAGAGGTGATATCTGAAACAATGCAGCCCGGGCTGAGGGTTCTCGTCCTTTGGGCGTAAACCCCCCGGGGATGATGTAAAACGATGGATCCACTAAGGGGACACTAAAAAATAAAAAGCTGAGAATTTTGAAAAATAATGAATGGGGTAAAACCCCTCTAACTTTTGTTTCAGTAACATCAGCCTGTACATATTACTGTCCTGCCTCAATAACAATGAAAGGGGGATGGGGCCCGTCCCCTGGGGCAGAGGGTCCACCCCCCTTTTCCCCAATGCACCCGCAAACAGTACAAAAACCACATTTCAAATTAGGGTTTTGAAACCCCCAAGGGGTGAAAAGGGAAACTGGTGGGCTTTTGGGGCCCCGTGTGCAGTAATAACTGCGGGAAAATCAAAGGGTCTTTTCTTGGCACACGCCAAATGTCCCAAAAGTGGGGTGACAGGTTGCTGATCTCTGACCAAATAGATTCCCTAATAAACCAGTAGGAAGACAAAGAACCCTGACAAGGTCACATACAGCTATGATTAGGGTTCAGGGCATCTCACTGCAGTAACCCAGCTGGGCAGAGTCCATGGTCAGAGAAAACCTTGAAAGGGGCTGTCCGCTTACACCAGCGAGCTGAGCATTTGCTACAATGTGTCCGTGTAGAGCGCGGGCGGTGGTGACTCTGAGGACTATCTGGAGGGGACACGCCTGCAGCAAGCCTTCACTGTGTAGAAGTATTAGACGTGTACAGGGTTTCAAGCTCTCATTCACTGACCACAAGCAGAGATCTTGCAAACAGTTATAAAAGAATGAAAAGCAAAAGAGAAAGTTGTGGAACTTCTGCACATACAGCATCAAGTTGTGTCATATGTAATAACAGGGGCACAGGGGGGCTGTCTAGATCCCCTGCCAATGTGCATGTAGATAAGGAGTCACGTGTCATAACCCCTCGCACATATCTGCAGGCTGAGGTCACACCTTACCTACTGACCCCACACTACACGCCTCTAACTCCCAAGGTTCAATGTGCTAAACCTCCTACCTGCTGCCACCTCGGCTGCCTTACTATCCTGTTGTCCTGACACGAACTCTTCCACCAGCCCCAGCAGCGAGTCCTGCGCCTCAGCCATCACAGTGCAGCCAAATACCAGCGGCAGACGGCGGCCACACCACTGCGCCTGCGCAGGCCGCACGCTTTACCACGCATCACGTGATAGAACACGCTGCGCTATGCTGTCACTAGAGAACACTTTTTAGAACGTTCATTTTTGGTCTCTACTCTCGCAACTCCGGCCTCCAAGACAATGGTACGAAAACTAGGCTACGAAAATATGGCCGCCCCTATATACATTATCAGAAGAAATCAAGGACGTATTATACACTACGTACGGAATCTGTTTTTTCTCTTGTTGCAGTATCACGTGATGAAACACGTTCAAATGGATAAACTTTATTAATATGTTTTTTTAACCCCTTAATGACCAGTAGAGTATTTGCACAGGACTTTAGTTTGAATTTTATTTTATTCTCACAATGTTGTATTTTTCTAAATTTCTTTTACTTTTTATTACAAGTTTTTTTTTTTATTATTATTATTATTATTATTATTATTATTATTATTATTACTACAATCTGTGGTTGTGGGGACCAGTTTGTATTCTGGAGCTGCTTCTTGGTCACGTAGTATCTGCAGAAAAATGTAGCCCAGGGATATCACACTTGGGGCTGAATGCTGTCTATAACAAATATCTTTGCATCCTAGGCAATATGAAACAAAAGTTTTGAAAACTTATGTAGCTTAATCATTTAACTTTTTTTTTTTTTTTTTTTTTTAAATGACCGATTGCTATTCACGCTGCCTCTTTGTAGTGACGCCTCCTCTCCCTTCACCAGGAGCAGCAAACACTTCAGCGGCCCTTATTAAACCTACCATGCCACCCGCCACGTGCCAGTCGTGTTGCCCATAGTCTTGTATCGGCTTTCTTGGTGTTCCTAATTCTTACTAGTACTAACGGTAAAGAGTCTGACACGGTGGTTGATGTGGAAGGTCACCTTGGGTCAGTTTTCACTGCGAACAAGTTTTCTCCCGAAGCCGGAAAGCAGAGAAGAGATACCAAATGTCGGGGAGAAAATATCAATAATATTATTGTTCTTTTTTATACTGGAATTTTCTAAACAAAAGTCCTGTTATCTAAAAATTGCTTTTTTTAGCCTTTGACTTTAACATGCTTAATGTAGCATGTAGTCAAAATAAAAGGACAGGGCTACTGAACAGCAAATCTGCCTGATCACCCAGTTATACTAATGCTGGGATGTAAAGGGCTGCACAGAATTTCTATAACATTGACAATTGAAGACGATTTAAAGGGAACCTGTCACATAGATTATGCCCCCCTTGCTGAGGACAGTATAAGCTAGTGACAGACCTGCTGTTTCCAGCGCTGTGTCCATTATTCTGCGAGGTGCAGCAGTTTTAGAGCATTTAATGCTCAGATCTAGCAGTTTGCAGCCTGTTCTGCCAGAAAAGAGTCCAGGTAATTCACGAGCAAGTTTTATCCCCATCCACCTGCTGGTTAGTCCCAGGTTTCTACCTATTTATAGAAGAAAAAAACAATAACTGGCCTCATCAGTCTAATTTATGCTCATCTTTCTTTGCAAAATAGCTCTATCTCAGTCAGATTGGTCTGTGAACAGCAATTTTCAAGTACTGCCACAAATTCTCAAAGGGATTTAGGTCTGGATTTTGACAGATGTACTATATATACACTAATTAGGTGACTTCTAAAGACAATTGGTCACACTGGATTTTATTTAGCGGTTTCAGAGTACAAGGGGCTGAATACATATGCATGTCACACTTTTTAGTTTTTTGATTTGCAAAAATAAAACATAAAATCTATGTAAAAATTATATAATTGCAATTGTACCAACCCACATGGTAAAGTTATCATGTCACATATGCCACACGGCGAACGCTGTAAAATTGAAGCCGGAACTGTGTTCTTTCCCCGCCATTTTCATGGCCCAATGCTTTAAAAAAAACTATTGAACACCTGTGCATCAAAAAAGAACAAAACACCCCTAGATGAGATCCATGAGGGATGTTGGATCCAAAATGGGGCTAGTTCTTGAAGGTTTAACCTGTTCTGGTACTTTGGGAGCTTTGCAAATGAGACATGGCACCCAACAAAATCTGTGTTCCATAAGACAAATAGCGCTCCCTCCCTTGTATGCCCTGCCATGCACCCAAACAGCAGTTTACGCCCATATATAGGGTATTGTTGGAAAAATTTTTTTTTTCATTTTCACAGCCTAATGCTAAATAAATGTGTGAAACACCTGTGCGGTCAATATACTCACTGCGCCCCTGGACATATTCTTTAAGGGGTGTAGTTTCCAATATAAGGTCTTTTTAGGGGTGTTTATTAAGTTTTAGCACCTTATGGTGTCCACAAACCTGAAATGGCGCTTAAATAAAATCCAGACCAGGCTGTCAAACGTTACAATGAAACTCTCGCAACCACCCTGGACATGTTGGCACCACTCACACACCGCACCACCAGAGTCAGACGCCCGCAGCCTTGGCACACACCTCAGACTCGTTTTCTCCAGCGATGTTCCAGGTGTGCTGAGTGGCTGTGGAGAAAGTCAAAGCTACCTGCAGACTTTCTCCACTACAAATTCATGCTCAGGACTTATCACACTGCCCTTCACTGCGCCACACCAAAATATTTCAGCCCCTCATCTCCACACTACACAACAACCCAAAACGCTCTTTGACACCTTCCATCCTCCTAAGGCCTAAAGCTCAGGCTCCGGTCACTGACCTCTGTGCTGAAGACCTGGCCACTCACTTCAAAGACAAAATTGAAAATATCCGGCAAAAAATCACATCACAATCCCCAAATAATACCCATCCTGTCCCTCCCCGCACGTCCTCTAATCTACTCGCAGCCCTTGACCCGACGACAGAGGAAGAAGTGTCCAGGCTTCTCCTGTCTGCTCGTCCCACCACCTGCTCTACTGACCCATTCCATCCCACTCATCCAGTCTATTTTCTCCAGCTGTCGTCTCTCACCTTACGGCTATCTGTAACCTCTCTCTCTCCACTGGGATCTTTCCATCTTCCTTCAAACACGCCATCATAACCCCTTTACTAAAAAGCCCTCTCTGGACCCGTCCTGTGCTGATAACTACCGACCAGTCTCTAACCTGCCCTTCATCTCTAAACTCCTGGAACGCTTGGTCTACTCTCGCCTAATCCGCTATCTCTCTGCTAACTCTCTCTTGACCCGCTGCAATCAGGTTTTCCGCACCCTACACTCCACGGAAACTGCCTTAGTTAAAGTCTCAAATGACCTCCTAACAGCAAAATCTAAGGGTAACTACTCCTTGCTGCTTCTCTTGGATCTCTCTGCAGCATTTGACACTGTGATCACCAACTTATGCTCAGCACCATTGGCCTCCAGGACACCGCTCTCGCTTGGTTCTCGTCCTACCTCTCTGACCGCTCCTTCAGTGTCTCGTTTTCTGGTTCGACCTCCTCTCCTCTTCCTCTTGCTGTTGGAGTTCCTCAGGGATCAGTTCTAGGTCCTCTCCTCTTTTCATTGTACACAGCCCCCATTGGACAAACCATCAGTAGATTTGGCTTCCAGTACCATCTCTATGCGGATGACAGCCAATTATACACCTCCTCCCGTGACATCACTCCAGCCTTGCTCCAAACCACAGTGACTGTCCGCTGTCTCTGACATCATGTCCTCACTCCATCTGAAACTAAACCACACTAAGACTGAACTTCTTGTCTTTCCGCCATCTACTAACCAACCCCCCCCCCATGCTATTTCTGTTTCTGTATGTGGTACCACCATTTCTCCTAGGCAGCAGGCCCGCTGTCTAGGGGTTTTATTTGATTCTGATCTGACCTTCTCCCCATATATACACAATCCCGTGCCCGCTCCTGTCACCTGCACCTCAATAATATCTCCAAAATGCGTCCATTTCTCACTGTGGAAACGACTCAAACTCTCATTACTGCTCTTATTCTTTCTCTGTCTTGACTATTGCAACTCCTTGCTTATCGGTCTCCCTCTCTGCAAACTCTCCCCTCTCCATGTCTGTCCAGAATGCAGCAGCAGGCTTGTCTTGCTACTCCAGCCGCTATACTGATGCCTCTACCCTGTGTCAGTCACTGCACTGGTTGCCCATCCAGTACAGGATACAGTATAAACTCAGCACTACTCACCCATAAAGCTCTCCACAGCGCTGCTCCTCCCTACATCTCCTCCCTAGTCTCTGTCTACCGCTCCTACCCGTGCTCTCCGCTCTGCTGATGAATATCAGACTACATTCCTCATCATCAGAACCTCCCATGCCCGCCTACAAGATTTCACACGTACGGCACCAATTCTCTGGAATATGCTACCGCGGGCGATCAGGCACATTCACAACCCTCACAGTTTTAAGAGGGCCCTGAAAATACATCTTCTCTGTCTGGCCACCAAGATCCCTACTGCTATCACACACATCTGTCACTCCATGCACTTGGGCACTCACAGGCACTTATCTGTATATAGATGTACTGTCAGGGGTGGCAGGTTCATCCATTTTTCATGTAAACCACCCCTATTTATGAAACATGGCTGGACCATTGTAAACTTGGCACTTCTTACCGTATGTTTCACCCATACACCCTAATAGATTGTAAGCTCTCACGAGCAGGGCCCTCACACCTTGTGTCTCATTTGTAAGTACTTTTAATGTGTAATGACTGTATGTTTACCCTTGAATTTGTAAAGTGCTGGGGAATATGTTGGCGCTATAGAAATAAAGATTATTATTATTATTATATTGAAAATGGGACCTCAGAGTCCGGTAAGTGCTCCGCCTACTCTGAGGCTAATGGTTGAGCCAAATAGCGCACTAGGGCCACATATGGGATATTTCTACAAAGGGCAAAATCTGGGGAATCAATATTAAGTTGCATTTACCTGGTCACATCTACCATATTACTGTGAATAATGAATAAAAACTGAAAATATGGGAAAAAAAGTGACATTTTTAAAATTTCACCTCCACTTTGCTTTAATTTCTGTTTAATACCAAAAGGGTTAAACTTTCTAAGCACTGTTGTAAATACTTTAAGGGGTGTAGTTTCTTAGATTTAGTCATTTATGGGGATATGTAACACACAGTCCCCACATAGCCACATCAGAAATGGTCTGGTCCATAAAAAAATATATATTGCAAATTTTCTTGAAAATTGAAAAGGGGATACTAAATTTCTAAGCCCCCTAATTTTGAGAAAAATAAAGAGCATTTAAAAAAGATGAAAACCTACATAACATTGTTAGATGCAGTTATAAACTATGGCGACATGTTCCATTGGGGTCTGCACCTTTTTTTTGTTATTTGCCCAAAAAAATTTTTGATGTCGTATTCTTAATAAAAAAAAACTGTCTACCACCAAAATAGGTGCTTTTTTTTATGCCAGGCAGAATCTTGAATGCGCCAGTAGGCTTAAAATAGTGGCTGCATATCAAATTGCAGCAATAATGAAGTTTTTTTTTTTTTGGTATACCCCAAATTTGGGCGCAAAAAAATTTAACATGCAAGATAACCACCGCCAGATTTTTAAAAGGTTTATTTATTCAGGTCATTAACACTATTTAATATTTAAAAAAAGGCTGGAAGCACTTTTTTTTCTGACTGTGCCCTATGGTTTTAGTATAATTTTTTGAACTTTGAAAATGGCAAATGTTTCATGATATTTTTCACAAACACAGATTGTTTGGACCAAAACTTCTTACTAACTTAAAGCACAAAGTGTCAAAAAGTTATTCTCACATGTCAGATGTAAAAAATTGGACCAAAATTGTCTGCAGCAGTAAGGGGTTAAAAGTGGGGCCAAAAGTTGTGCTGTTAGCCGCTGCAATCTAATGTTGGTATGAGAAGCACAAAAAAGCACAAAAAAGTATTTACAGAAAAAACACATATTGGGCCTTATGTATGAAAACTGTCTAGCAGACACTATATGAAATGAACAAGAATCAGTATGATTCGAAACGCGTAAGCTGAGTAGACATGCACTAATGTTGCCCCTGTGTCATATTTTTAAAAGGGTTTTTTTTAATAAAAAATTTTTTTTCACTTTAAAGTGGGGTCTGCCCCTTTAAATTTTGAAAAGTTTGGGCCGTAAAAGGATCCCAGTATACAAATAGGGACCAGGAGTAATGTGGACATTTATCACAGTGAGTTAAGCGTCTCCATGTGGACTTGTATTTGTGAATATATTAAATGAAAGCTGAGCTCTCATTGGTCGCTATGGGCAACAAAGACAGTCTTTTCTAAACATTTTTTTATACAAAAAAGCCCATGGGTTTTGAAAACAAAGAGGGGGGGGCCATCCCCCGAAAGGGAAAACAGTTGTGCGTTATGTTCCGCCCTTTGTTGTGGACCCAATCACCCAGTTTGTGAGAAAAAAATATGGAGGGGTCAAAAGTCTTTGCACAAGATTTGTTTGATTAAATTTTCATTAAATTTTTTCACCTCCCCTTTCAATGTGTCATTGTAAAATAAAGAGGCACTGAAGCTTGGCGGTTATAATAACAACTAACAGGTGCATTATGTTTGTAGTTCTCACTGAGAGGTGCAGTTCTTAGCAAGTGGCATGAATTGGTAGTTCTAAGGCTATATCCATGTGGATTCCCACTTAAAATACTTGTCTAAACTGAAAGTAAACCATTCCCATTGACTTCAATAGAAAATATGCATTGCATTTCATACAATGTGTATTTTCAGCAGTTGTTTTTATTCTGTAAAAAAAAAACTTAGAAAATATTCATTCTTTGGTCATATTCCAAGTGGAAAATACATGTAAATTTACTATTGATGTCAATAAGGGTGGCTAAAAATCTCATGTAAAATACACCCAAAACATTTGTACGTGGTTTTTAACGTGGACACATGTCCAAAAACAAATTAAAATGAATGGGACTCGTTTCTGACTGTAAACCATGAGTTAAAAAAAACTACCATAAATCCTCATGCAAGACGCATATAAGATACTCATTGAAAACTGCATCGGACAACATGATTTCAACAGCAGAATCGACGAGTACATTTTAATCATTGTGTGGACCAGAGGCGTAACTAGAGAAGCCTGGGCCCCATAGCAAACTTTTGATTGCCCCTCCCCCCCCCCCTCCGCCCCCCGCATTTACCGGGGACCCTCAGGTATGCTATTATAGATAATAAAGGGGAAACAGCTCACCTTTTAAATTTCACCATAAAAGCTCCCAGACAAATCCCACTATCCCAAATTCAACTTCCCAATAAGCTACTACTATGGACCTTATTTACCGCAATACACAAAAAAAAAATTACAACCACATAGTGGCTGAAAAAAACCAAAACATTACGATAGTGTAAAAAGCCCAATTTTAAACCGCCATATAGTGATCATATAGTGGATTACCATGTACACAGGTGCCCTACAGACTTTATATTCCCAACCAACAGTGACCATATATTTTATAGATACAGTGTAAAGACCTGCTGACTTTAAAAGTGATTTGTGCGTTACAATTGTGACTCAAAGGCGTTTCTCTGACAGTCGTTGATTTCCCTTTTTTCTGCACCCGTCCAGACCGCATGATGACTCCCCCCGGGCCCCCCACTCACCCTGCAAATTTAGACACAAATATATTAAAATCTTCTTTTTCCATCACCTACCCCCCCTGCCCCCCCTCTGTAAAAAACTTCCCTGGGTGGAAGGGGGGAAAGGGCCCATAGTTAGAGGCCCCCATCTCCTAGAGGAGAGGAACAAAATTACCCCCTGGAGATTGTTTTACAGCAAGGCCTGTACCCCCCGAATCATGTTCCCCGGTAGACTTCCGTTAGAAGGTTGGGTGGGCCCTTTTAAAGGGTTAAATTAGGCAGGTGGGCTAAGGTGGGTGTTAGAGGGGGCCCTAGGTAGGATTTTTTTGGGCCCCCCAGTTAGGTAGGCACCCCCCGGTAGATGGTAGGCGTATAGGCCCCAGGTGCTAATAGGCAGCCCACAGTAGGTTGTAGTAGGCCCCCAAGTGGGTCAGCCCCCCGGTAATTAATAGTCTGTTGCTGGGCCCCTGGAGTAAGGGGGCAGTAGGGGGCCACAGGTAGAAGTAGTTTAAGCTATGGGGGGTGCCCACTAGGTGATGGGCTAAGTTGGGCCCCCCATAGGTAGATGGGCTATGGTGGGGCCCACATGGTAGGCAAAAGACTATGGGGGCCCCAAATGGGCTGGCAGGTTTTGGGCGGGGAAAAGGGCCTTACAGGTGGGTAGGAGGAATTAGGTGGGTATGGGGCATATGGGTAGGCAGGCAGGCGACAGGCATTAAGGTGGGTTTATAAGGGCCATATAGTGGAAAACAGGTTTAGGAAGGCTATAAAGCCATATAGGTAGGCAGACGGGGTTTAGGTAGGTATAAGGGCCATATAGGAGGCAGACAGGGTTTAGTAAGAAAAAGGGCCTATGGTACAGGGTTTAAGTAGGCTATAAGGGTATATAGGGACCAGGTTTGGGGAGGTGGGGTACAGGGGGGCAAAGGGAGCCAAGGGTTTAGGCAGGTACCAGAGGGTTCAGGTATAGCCCGGGTCTGGGAGGGAGCCAGGGTCAGGTGGTACCAGGGTCTGGATTACCGGGGGGTCAGTAGGTAGTAGGGTTGGAGGTAGCCCGGCAGGGGGAGGGGGTTCCAGGGGAGAGTAGGTAGGTAGCCAGGGTCCCCGGGGGTAGCCAGGGTCAGGGAGGTAGCCCGGGGCAGGGGAGAAGGTAGCCAGGGTCTGGTAGGTAGCCAAGGTCGGTAGGGATCCAGGGGCAGGTAGGTTTTGCCCCAAGGGTTTTTGGGGGTAGCAGGGAGGGGCAATAGGTTTCAGGCAAAGGGTCAGGTAGGGAGTCAGGGTCTGGGAGGGGCCCGGGAGAGTCAGGTAGGAAGCCAGGGGGTGATAGGTACCGGGCCCGGTAGGTACCAGGGTCAGGTAGGTGAGGGTCTTTGGGCCAGGCAAGGTGAGGAGCCAAGGTTGGTAGGTAGCCAGGGTCAGGTTGTAGCCCGGGCTGGTAGGTAGCCAGGGGGCAGGTAGATAGCCAGGGGTTGGGAGGGAGCCAGGGGAGGGGAGGGGAAAGGTAGTTTAGGGTCTGGTAGGTAGCCAGGGTCTGGGAGGTAGCCAGGTCAGGTAGTAGCCAAGGTCTGGGAGGGAGCCCGGGGGCTGGAGGTAGCCCGGGGCAGGTGTTTTGTCAGGGTCAGGTAGGGATCGGTTTTGGTAGGTAGCCAGGCGGGTCGGGAGGTCCAGGGGCATAGGGACCGGGGTCCCCGGTAGGTAGCCAAGGCAGGTAAGGTGCCAAGGTCTGGTAGGGACCGGGGGCTGGTAGGTACCAGGGGCTGGTAGGTACCAAGGTTGGGTAGGTAGCAAGGGTCAGGTATAGCCATATTAGGGAGGTGGTAGGGAGGCACTTTAATGTTAAAAAAAAAAAAAGAAATCCTTATCTCCCGCCCCCCTTCTCCGAGCCAGCTCCCCTCAGTTTAGTGCTCGGCCGATATGAAATCATCGCTCGCCCAACGCACATGTGACCCGGGCCGACCAGCGCGTTCAGGGCGATGTGCCCCGGGCCCCCGCCTCCGCTCCCCCGGCAGTGAATGTTAGTTCGTTCCGGGAGCGCAGGAGCAGAACTACCAGGGGAGCGGAAATGGGTACGCTGCCCCGGGGGGCCCCCAAAAGGGGCCCCCTAAGAGCCTGGGCCCCTGGCAGCTGCTACTTTTTCACCCCGGTAGTTTGCCCCCGGTGTGGAGTACTCTAACGAACATTGCAAAAAGTTTTTTGATGAAAGACTGGCACATATGTCTCTGTCTCTTGTGCCAGTGGTCCAGCACTCTCTTTTACTTGGTTGGAGGAAAGGGTTGCCTCCCGTAAAATATTGGGGCTCTTGAATAGATCCACAGTGCCCAGTTTTTACCTTCCTAATTTGATCAACTTATCATTAGTGTTCCCTTTAAAGGGAACCTATCACCAATTTTTTTCTTTTACATATTAAAACAAGACCCTGATCCATATTCTTTTCTTCTTAGCCGTTTTTATTTTCTGATTGTAGATTTCTCAATTTAGTCATCTATATATGATTGTGGGGCAGCTTTCTTGCCTGCACTGTTTTCAACACCATTCAGAGAGACGCTTTACAGTAGCTTCATACACATAGGAGCCTTAACACTGACTCAGTCCCAGTGACTTCTATAGGAGAGTTTTCTACACATGCTCTGTGACTTGGGAAAGAAGTAAAGTGGTCAAAAGGGGAGGGGAGGGGGAGCTGTGACTATCTCCTATTCTGACTGGTGGATTCTCTGTTATCTTTTCAGTTTGACCCTGCTTGTACTGATAATAAGCAGACTGCTGAAAATCTTTCTGTACAGAACAGGAAATATTATACTATTATTAGGCCTAGTGGCCAAAGTGAAAATGGCAAAGTTTAAGAATTTTGTAAAAATATTGAAAATGAAAAAAAACAGAACCAAAAATGTGTTTAACATAATGTCATGTGTTAAAGGGGTTTTGTCAGGACATGATTTACTTACCTCCTTATCAGCACGGGAGTAGAATATAAACAAATCAGGCTGAGTCATGAACGCTTGCTGGGATGAGAGGGAGGTATGAGAAAGAAAGTGAGGAATAAGGGAGCGCCCTCAAAACTTAACTCAAATAAAAAACTTTACAACAGTTTGTTTTCTCTATACAGCAAGACACAGACTCATACACTGCTCTTTCTCCCCAGCCCCTTGAAGCTCATTCATTTTCCCTGTCATCAGATAAGAAGTGTTTCACACAAGCAGGTCTGTCAGCTCCTCTGTTCGTGTGTAATGCAAACTTTCAGGTAACTAAGGGGGATTGAGAAATGCTTTAGCTTTCACAGGCTTCACTTTTTGTAATAACATATATTTAGAAAAGTGATTAAATACCCATTTTGGAGAATCCCACGTCAACATTACATCGTGGCAAAACCCCTTTAAACAATAAATAATTTTTTGAAGACACATTCCCTTTAAACAATAAGTGATTTTCTAAATTTAACAACTCCCTAAAGGCTTTTTGACATTTCTGAAACTGCGCAGTTTGTGAGCTGTTTGTGTGGTGCTGTAGGAAAAGTCTGTTGTGAGTGGACTAAAGGCACCTTTGCAAATAAGCGGCTTATAAACTGTGGAGCACAATGTGCCCTTAATATGAGAAGTGAATGTCGCCTACAAAGGATTGCAAGAGCAGACTGACAGGCTACAGTGAAGCATCTCACCACCAAAATGAACCAGGAGGCTACCAGCATGTGTCTAAAACAACAGTTCAGCATATGGGGCTCTAAAGCAGACAGATGGTGATTGCACCTCTGCTAAACATGTTGCATCGGCAGAAAAGGCTTCGTGTTTCATGGCAATAAAGGAATTGGACTTTCACGGATTGTTATAGGGTTGTCAAGCTACTGGTGGCATTGTTATGGTCTGGGGAATGTTTTCATGGCAGTCTTTAGGCCCCCTCATTCCTTTAAACCAATATAAGTATGAATTCATCCTTGCAGGTTATGTACAATCAAACATGGGGCAGATTAGATCTTCTAGAAAGACAATGTAACATGTCACATGGCTAGAAATCGTGACATTGCTTGGAAGATCATGACCAAGACTTCCAAGTCCTACCCTGACCCCCTAATTTCCCAGGCTTGAACCCAACTGAGCATCTGTGGGACCACCTCGATCATCATGTTCACTCTATGGACCCTCTCCCCTGCACTGTCCAGAAGTACAGTCAGCATGGCTCCAGATACCTGTGACAACCTACAGGACCTTATTAAGTCACTCCAAGACCATCTAGCTGTTGTCCCTGATGCATACAGCAGTTACTCTGGATATTAGAAGATGGTCGTAATAATGTGACTCAACTGAGTATGTTACCAATAGTTAAATGTGGTACGTAGACTGAAAAAACTCAAGCACAATTTCCATATGCATTATCTTGTTTTGTACAACAGAACATTAACTCTAAAGGTTGCCATGAATAATACATATAAAAAATAGCCTGCTGAGCTACATTTGCACCATAAACTCATCCTGTGTTTTATAGCTCTGCTGGACAATTAAAGAGAATGGAAAGCGTAATGATGTAATGTCCCTCTGGATCCTTTAGCTGTCAGTCTCTAGTTGTGCTGGACTAGTTACAGTGTTGAATATTTTAAGCGTATGTTCCATTTTCATGTACTTTCCAGAATATATTAGTTAATATCAAACAATCCAGGTTCACTTTAAGAAAATTACTTTTAAAAGGTTATTCCTATCTCCTAAAATGATGGCATATCACTAGAATCTGCCATCACTTTATGATCAGTGGGGACTCCTGACAAATAGGAGGCCATAGTGCTGGTGTAATGTCTTAGCACGTTCACAGTATTCCTTGCACAACAGTGCCTGGACAATAAGGGGTCGTTCACACGGCACAGTGCGAATGTCCCTCTGGATCCTTTAGCTGTCAGTCTCTAGTTGTGCTGGACTAGTTACAGTGTTGAATATTTTAAGCGTAGGTTCCATTTTCATGTACTTTCCAGAATTTATTAGGTAATTTCATACAATCCAGGTTCACTTTAAGAAAATTACTTTTAAAAGGTTATTCCTATCTCCTAAAATGATGGCATATCACTAGAATCTGCCATCACTTTATGATCAGTGGGGACTCCTGACAAATAGGAGGCCATAGTGCTGGTGTAATGTCTTAGCACGTTCACAGTATTCCTTGCACAACAGTGCCTGGACAATAAGGGGTCGTTCACACGGCACAGTGCGAATACTGTTCGGAAATCTGCGGGGGTTCAACAAGGTTAGATCCCATTGATTATAAAGTTATAGAATATCCAGGCAATATGACATCATTTTATGAGTTGGAAATATCCCTTTAATAAATAGAGGCTAGAAAGCATCCTGGGCCATCCTGGGGGTATTTCGCTCACGGATCGCCGCTTGGGTTAAACGGATGGCACTGACAAAGGCTTCTTCCTTAACTCAGCCAGTTTTATTTTGGCACAGGTTTACAACGCAACATATAAAACAGAATAAACAAAACCCTAGGCTGTCTGGCCACTAACTATACAAATAGCTTCCTTCACTATCGTGGTCTGGACCTGGCATCTAGCCCCACAAATATCCACTATACCACCAGTTTCCGCTGGTTCAGGCTTCCTCAAGCCTGGGGGGCAAGAAGAGCCTTCCTCGCTTGCTCCACTGCTGCTCCAACTTCAGGTAGCAGACCATACCCCCGGTTCCCTGGAGTAGGAGGCCTTTAATAGGTCTCCAGAGACCTACCCAATACCTGGGCTGGAACACGGGGACCTGGAACGTGGGAACAGCCACCCACCCATCTGCAGCTGTTCCGGGAAGGCCAGCCCCTAATGGCTGGACATTAGCCATACTATGTACAAGGGGACAATACCTGGCTTCCCCCATCGAGACAAGGCCCTCGGTGGCACGTTTCTACCAGGTCTCTCGACGTACACCACCTAGTGGCAGCACCATGTGACCGCATAAGGTCGCTCTGCCACACCTTCCATTAAAGAAAGAAAAAATCAGACATTGCATTTAAATTCTGGTTCAACTGAAAAATTAGGTACCTCTAGAAAAGACTGAAAATAATTTGACCATAAGGACATGCTAAACTAAGGAGGGTAATGTAATTAGCATCACAGGTGTCTTTAAACTTGTAATCAGTCAGCCTGCCTATTGGCTTAGGAGAGAGTTGTCTCAGGAGATTAGAAAGAAAATTATGGACAAACAAGTTAAAGGTAAACGCTATAAGACCATCTCTAAACAGCTTGATATTCTTGTTATTACAGTTGCATATATTATTCAGAAGTTTAAGGTATACAAAATTGAAGAAACAGATAATACGAATGGTAACCAAAGAGCCCAGAAAAACTTCCAAAGAGATTAGAGGTAAACTGCAAGGTTAAGGTACATCAGTGTCGAATTGCACTCATACATCGCTGTCTTTGCCAAAATGGATATAATGGAAGACAGCCACAGAGGAAACCACTGTTGAAAGCAAATTTTTAAAAAGCCAGACTGGAAATTGCCAAAATCCTTTTTGATAAACCACAAGGCTTCTGAGAGAATGTCCTTTGGATAAATTAGACAAATCTTGAGCTTTTTGGCAAGTCACATGAGCTTTATGTTCACAGATGCAAAAATTAATCAGACAAAGTAAAGAGTATTTTACCGTAAAACATGGAGGAAGCTTGGTTATGTTTTGAATCTGTGCAGGGTAGAATGAAATCTCAAGACTATCAAGACATCTGGCCCAAAATGTGCTGCCCAGTGTCAAAAGCTTGGTCTCATTCCCAGGTCATGGGTTCCCTAACATGATAATGACCTGAAACACAAAGGTCAATCAGGCTGAAAACAGCCAGATTTGAGCATTAAATGCTTTGAAATTATTGTATCCTTACAGAATAACGCTATGTCTACACAGCAATGCTAAAATGTCCAAAATCTGACCGCATTTTAACATCGATGGACTGCAATTTATGGCCTAGATGTGCTCTAAAAACCATGGTTGGTTTTCAGATTCACCATTGAGCCCATATATTGAATGTGCGGGAATCTGATGGCAATACTGAGGAAGATCCAACAGATTTGAAAATCCGCCAGAACCCGGCGGATTTTAAAACCGACCGGAATTTTTTTTTTCACAATGGTCTACACAGCAGTGGGTACTGTCAGGTTTTCGTCAGATTCTAAATATTGAATCGCTGAAAATCCGTCGAGAATCTAGTGCTGTGTAGACATAGCCTAAGGGACACACTGCTGGAAACAACATGTCTGTCACTAGCTTGTGCTGTCCTCTGGAAAGGCAGCATAACCTATGTGACAGGTTTCCTTTAACCAAATGTTGATCTCATAGGCAAGCTCTGCAATATCTAGGAGCATTCATAGTATAAGAGAGTTGTGGCACTAGGTCATTACAAATTTTTTCGGTGGAGGCCGATATCTGTCGGTCCCCAACTGTGAAGCAGGTTCAATGTTGCCAAAATGGGGGACATCTGATCTGCTCAACAGGCCCAAAGCTCAGGCCCCGGTCACTGACCTCTGTGCTGAAGACCTGGCCACTCACTTCAAAGACAAAATTGACAGCATCCGGCAAAACATCACATCACATTCCACAATTAACACACATCCTGTACCTCTACACACATACTCTAATCTGCTCTCAGCCCTTGATCCGACATCAGAAGAAGAAGTGTCCAGGCTTCTCTTGTCTGCTCGCCCCACCACTTGCTCTAGTGACCCCATTCTCTCCCACCTTGTCCAGTCCATTTCTCCAGCTGTCCTCTCTCACCTCACTACAATCTGTAACCTCTCTCTCTCCACTGGGATCTTCCCATCTTCCTTTAAACACGCTGTTATAACTCCCTTACTTAAAAAGCCCTCTCTGGACACCTCCTGCGCCGCCAACTACCGACCAGTCTCTAACCTGCCCTTCATCTCCAAACTCCTGGAACGCTTGGTCTACTCTCGCCTAATCCGCTATCTCTCTGCTAACTCTCTTCTAGACCCTCTGCAATCCGGTTTCCGCACCCTACACTCCACGGAAACTGCTCTTTCTAAAGTTTCAAATGATCTCCTGACAGCAAAATCTCAGGGTAACTACTCATTGCTGCTTCTTCTGGATCTCTCTGCAGCGTTTGACACTGGGGGATCACCACCATCTCCTCAGCATGCTCCGCGCCATCGGTATCCAGGAAAACCGCTCTCTCTTGGTTCTCTTCCTACCTCTCTGACCGCTCCTTCAGTGTCTCATTTTCCGGTTCTACCTCCTCTCCTCTCCCTCTTGCTGTCGGGGTTCCTCAGGGATCCGTTCTTGGTCCTCTCCTCTTTTCACTCTACACAGCCCCCATTGGACAAACCATCAGCAGATTTGGCTTCCAGTACCATCTCTACGCTGATGACACTCAACTATACACTTCCTCCCCAGACATCACTCCTGCCCTGCTACAAAACACCAGTGACTGTCTGTCCGCTGTCTCTGACATCATGTCCTCTCTCTATCTCCAACTAAACCTCACTAAAACTGAACTTCTAGTCATCTCATCATCTACTAACCGAACTCACCCTGCTTTTTCTCTCTCAGTGTGTGGTACCAAATTATCTCCTAGGCTGCAGGCCCGCTGTCTGGGGGTTATACTAGACTCTGATCTGACCTTCACCCCATATATCAAATCCCTTGCCCGCTCTTGTCACCTGCACCTCAAGAACATCTCCAGAATCCGTCCATTTCTCACTGTGGAAACAACTCAAACTCTCATTGTTGCTCTTATTCATTCTCGTCTTGACTACTGTAACTCCCTACTTGTTGGTCTTCCTCTCTGTAAACTCTCCCCTCTCCAATCTGCCCTGAATGCAGCAGCCAGGCTTGTCTTTCTTTCCAGCCGCTATAAATGATGCCCCCTACCCTGTGTCAGTCTCTGCACTGGCTGCCTATTCAGTACAGAATACAACATAAACTCATCACTCTCACACATAAGGCTCTCCACAGTGCTGCACACCCATACATCTCCTCCTTTATCTCTGCTACCACCCTAACCCCCCGCTCTCTCCGCTCTGCTTCTGATCTAAGACTACACACCTCACTCATCCGAACCTCCCATGCCCTTCTCCAAGATTTTGCACGTATTGCACCAGTTCTCTGGAACAAAGTTACCCCATGTGATCAGGCACACTCACAACCCTCACAGTTTCAAGTGCGCTCTGAAAACTCATCTTCTTAGACAAGCCTACCAAGATCCCTAATTGTTAACTCCCTAAATTCTGTCACATATTCGTCACTTCCTGCACTTTGGCACCCACAGGCACTTATCTATATATAGATGTAATGGTTGGGATGGCAGGTTCATCCACATTTTATGTATACTACCCCATATTTATGTAACATGGCTGGTCTATTGTAAACCAAGCACTTGTCAGCCTTTGTTTCACCCATACACCCTAATAGATTGTAAGCTCTTGCGAGCAGGGCCTCACACCTTGTGTCTCATTTGTCAGTAAATTTTTTATAATGTAATGTCTGGTTTGTCTGTGCTTATTCCCTCTATATTGTAAAGTGCTGCGGAATATGTTGGTGCTATATAAATAAAGATTATTATTATTATTATAATTATTACAAAACCAGATCAGTCTAAATAGGTAGCTCCAATCAGGGTTGGGACAACGGGTAAGCATAGGTAGGCGACTGCCCAGGGCTCCACTTCATCCCAGACAGGAAGGGGACGCAAATAGGTATGGAGAGGGCTGAATTTTACATTGGGAGGAGAGGGGTGGGGCGCTGCATACCCTATTTGCGTAGGGCACCAGAATACCTTGTCCCAGCCCTGGCTCCAAAACAGTGTTTATAATGTCACCAACACCTGGGTACAGGTGGTAATCTCACACACACAAGGAGGCTGAGCAGTTGTCACCCATCTTAGGACAATGAGCTGGTGGCAATCTAGAGGTATCTGGGTGTTGATATCAGTACATTGTGAGCAGAAGCTGCACGTGGGAAAGGCAAAAAGCGGAACATATCAGCCTTACCCTGGCTCTATGCAGGAAATGAGCCCATCATGTGACTGCAGAGAAAGAGGTGCAATGGGGAAGGCAGCTAAGGGCCATAATTGGTAGTGAACTATTTCCAGCCCTACTGTAACTAATTACATTTGGGGAAATCAGCCTTGTTAGCTTTACATATTAAGGAGACCAGCAAAGGAGTATTCTGATGTGACTATAGCAGTAGGGTCAGCAGAGCAGTCTCTAGAAAAGTCTTCAAGTCCTTCCAGCCATACATGTACCATGGCAGTGCAGTCTGGAGCTACTTCTTTTTTTTTTTTTTTTAAATATATTTTATTAGGCACTGTATGAAAATCATATAATAATCAGCGTTTCAAACACTTTGAAGAATAACAAGTACCATAAATTTTCCATTGTTATAAACAAGTTAATAACAAAAACCATGACCTAATAAAGGTAGAATACCGAGTCCCATAGTGTTACATCAATACTAAAAACTGTCATCCTTGACCCTGGTCTAGGATTTTGTTTCTCAGCATAATTAGGCTTCTCTGTTTAATATGTCATTACCCTACTGAGGGACACATTACAAAAGAGAAACATATACCTAACCATGTATATCAACAAAAACAAACCAAAAAAAACACACAAAGCCAGGTCTCTCTATTTCTGCTACGTAGTGTTTATCCCAACTCGTGAAGGTGAGCATAAAGGCGCGATCAAATGTTATAAGAATTAAGTTTATGTCCCCTTTACCCTGTGCCGCTGGAGGGCTGTAACCTGCCCTTCTGAGTTTCCCTTAGGAAGAAACTGGTAAATTGGAAGATGTCTAGTAATTTCTTTATTTCGCATTGTGTGTAGAATTTCTCGATAAAAGGTTTCCATTTTTTTAAAAACTTCCCCGCCATTACCTCTTTATGACGTTCAGTATATATTTGATCAGCCAATGCATATATTTTTGTTTGTCCTATTGCCATATTAAGGTCTGGCACCTCAGGTTCCAGCCACTTAGTCAGCAGGCATCTCTTTGCTACCAAGAGTAAAATATGAGAAAGTGCTCATAATCTAGTTTTTTGATGTGTTGTCTCCGCAACGTCATCTTTTTCTTTTCCATGCAATAAAAATATTATTGGGGAAATACGTATTGGTTTCTTATCTAATTGTGTCAATAGGTCCCCTATTTCTTTCCAAAATGTTTGTATCCCTTGGCACGTCCATAACCCATGATACAGATTTGTTTTTTCCTCGCCACATTTTGGGCAGGCCGTTAACCTATTAGGGAAATTTGGTGATGGTGGGATATCAAAAGCATATATTGCACCATGTGCTATTTTAAAATAAGTTTCACGCCATTTTTCATTTATAATGTGCTTTCGAATTGCATTCCAGCCTGAAATAATTACCTCATCTGCATAGTCAATACCCAACCATTTGTTCCATTTCCTGAAACCATCTTCTGAATTGTAGATTATGTATTTATCTCTGTTTGCGTAAATTTCAGTAATAGTTTTTCGTCTCGAAATTGTACCTATCAACCCATCAAAGTCATTCCTACCCCTTTCTTTACGTACATCCTGTAGCCTAGAAGTGCAGAAAGATCTGATCTGCAAGTATTGTAAAATCTGGGAACCTGGTATCCCGAATTCCTCTCTGACCTCCTCAAATCTTTTCCATCTATTATCAGTTAAGTGGAAGAGCTGATTTACTGAAGTTATTCCCTTGTCTCTCCACGTTTTAAACCATTTATGGTCTCTGCCTACCAGGAATTCTTTATGATCCCATATGGGTAGATACTTGGAGATCCTAAACGGTAGCCCATATCTCTTTCTTAGCTCCTTCCAGGCTGCCACTGTATCCCTTAATAGCACTGAATGTTTTACTATCGGTGGAGTATTTGCTAATTGTAAGTGAAAAATGCTGGTCAGCTTTTCCCCTGCTAAATTTTCTTCTAAAGCACAATCCGAATAAAAGTTTGTCTGATGAATCCAATCTATGATGTGCCTAGTTAAACATGCGATATTATAGCTCCTTAAGTTTGGTAGATTTAGGCCCACCTCCGATTTGTGTGCTTGTAACTTTGAGAGAGCTATTCTTGCTTTCTTCCCGTTCCAAATAAACTTATTTACCATTTTATTATACATTTTGACGTCCACATGACGCAATAAAATTGGAATTGTTTGCAGTGGGTATAGCAATCGTGCGAAAGAAATCATCTTAACAAGATGTATACGCCCCATGAGGGATAGAGGAAGGCCCTGCCAACCTTGAAGTTCTCTTTGAATTTTTTCAAAGATGGGAGGATAATTTAATTTATAGAGCGAGGAAGACAAGTGACCTATTTTAATTCCTAAATATTTAATATAATCTTTTGCTATTTTCATCCTTGCTGCTCTAATCACCCCCACTTCTTTTGGAGCCCTTTCCCCTATCCATAACAATTCACACTTCTTCTGCAGCTACTTCTAAACAGGAGTATGATGGTTTAGTCTGGAGCACCCCTATAATAGAAATTCTTCTATATAGTCTGGAGATCCTCCCATAAGAGCAGTCCTTCTATGTAGTCTGGAGCTCCTCCTACAACAGCAGTCCTTCTATGTAGTCTGGAGCTCCTCCTACAACAGCAGTCCTTCTATGTAGTCTGGAGTGTCCCCTATAATAGCAATCCTTCTATGTACTCTGGAGCACCTCCTACAATGGCAGTCCCTCTGGGTAGTCTGGAATTTCTCCTGTAACAGCAGTCCTTCTGTGTAGTCTGGAGCTCCTCCTAGAATATCAGTCCTTTTGTGTAGTCTGGAGCTCCTCCTAGAACATCAGTCCTTGTGTGTAGTCTGGAGCTCCTCCTAGAATATCAGTCCTTTTGTGTAGTCTGGAGCTCCTCCTAGAATATCAGTCCTTCTGTGTAGTCTGGAGCTCCTTCTAGAATATCAGTCCTTTTGGGTAGTCTGGAGCTCCTCCTGTAAGATAAGTCCTTCTGGGTAGTCTGGAGCTCGTCCCAGAAGATCAGTCCTTCTGTGTAGTCTGGAGCTCCTCCTAGAATATCAGTCCTTTTGGGTAGTCTGGAGCTCCTCCTGTAAGATAAGTCCTTCTGTGTAGTCTGGAGCTCCTCCTAGAATATCAGTCCTTCTGGGTAGTCTGGAGCTCCTCCTGTAAGAACAGTCCTTCTATGTAGTCTGGAGTGCCCCATATTATGGAGAGCCTTCTATAACAGAAATCTGCATATTATTGAGAACCTCCATAACAGCAGTCTGGCTGTGTGGTTTGGAGTGCCCATATAATAGCAGTCTAGCTGTGTAGCATGGAGTGCCCATATAACAGTAATCTGGCTGTGTGGTTTGCTGTTCCCATAGGATAACAGTCTAGCTTTGTAGTATGGAGTGCCCCTATAACAGAAGTCTGGCTGTGTGGTTTGGTGTGCTCATATAATAGAAGTCTAACAGTGTAGTATGGAGTGCCCCTATAAAAGTAACCTGGCTGTGTGGTTCAGTGTGCCCTTATAATGGCAGTTTAGCTGTTTAGTATGGCGTGCCCCTATAACAGTAGCCTGGCTGTGTGGTTCTGCGTACCCATATAATAACAGTTTAGCTGTTTAGTATGCCGTGCCCATATAATAGTAGTCTGGCTGTGTGGTTCTGTGTACTCATATAATAGCAGACCTGCTGTTTAGTATGAAGTGCCCCTATAACAGTAATCTGGCTGTGTGGTTTGGTGTGCCCAGATGATAGTCTAGCTGTGTAGCATGGAGTGCCCCTATAACAGTAATTTGGCTGTGTGGTTTGGTGTTCCCATATGACAGCAGTCTAGCTGTGTAGTATGGAGTGCCCCTATAAGGCTATGTCTACACTGCAGTGGACAAAAAACAGCCTGAAAACTAATTACTAAAAACGTTCGTGAAACTGAGTTTTCTGTCCACTGCCTGTCAAAAGCAGCTGAAAAAACGTCAGTTTTTTGGTGCGTTTTTCGTTTTTTGGAGCGTCTTTGCTCTGTTTTTTAATGTATGCACAAATTAAGCCATTGGATGTAAACTACACCCTACAGGCGGAGTTAACATGTTAAGTAGTCACTTCCTTTAGATCACTGTAGCCATTGTGAGCACATTGTCCTTTGTGTGCTACTACTTTATTAAATTTTGCACCAGATTCTTGCACCAAAATCCACAAAAACCCACATTATCTTTGCATACAGCAAGATAACTGTATTAGCGTCAAAATCTGTAAAGAAAAGGATTTTATCGCCAAATTCCGTAAAAAAAATATTTTTAGTGTCAGAAGCGAGATAACTTTATTAGCGCCAAAATTTTTAAAGATATTGATCTTAGCGCCCAAATCTGTAAAAAAACGGATTCTGGCGCCAAAATCCGTTAAAAAAACCTTTTTTTTGGTGTCAAAAGCTAGATCACTTTATTAGCGCCAAAATCTGTAAAAATACGGATTCTGCCGCCGAAATCCATAAAAAATGTATTTATTTGTGTCAAAAGCTAGATCACTTTATTAGCGCCAAAATCTGTAAAGATACGGATTTTAGCCCCAAAGCCATAAAAAAACGGATTCTGGTGCCAAAATCTGTAAAAAAAACTTATTTTTTGGCGTCAGAAGCAAGATCATTTTATTAGCGCCAAAATCTGTAAAACAAATTATTTTAGTGCCAAAAAACGTAAAAAACCGGATTATTGCACCAAAATCCGTAAAAAACGTATTTTCAGCGTCAGTAGCGAGATAACTTTATTAGCGCCAAAATATGTTTAGAAAAGTATTTTGGCATCAAAATCTGTAAAAAAAACCTGATTCTGATGACAAAATCTGTAAAAAATTTATTTTTAGCGAAAAAAAATATGAATTGCGCAAACATCATTAGCGACCAAAGCATGATCATTTTATTACAAAAGGTACGAACAAGGACACATCAGACACTTGTATGCAAATTTGATAAGATATAACCTTTATTAACACCCATTATAGGTGGGACTTGGGTCTCCTGGGAGGGTTTTCTTTGAAAAATCGCAGCAAAAACCGCTGCGAAAACGCGGCAAAATTTTTCCGGCGCTTTCCTTAGACTCCTTTAGTAAATTTTCTGCCCTGATCTGGCGTTTTTTAGATCATATTGCAAAATACGACCAGTAAAAAAATCGAGCAGAAAAAAGAAGCTCAGTGTAGACAGCAGGAGGGTTTTACAATAGAAGTCTATGGGAGATGATTACAGTCGTTTTCCCAGCGTTTTTAGAAAACGAAAAACGCAGGAAAAACTGATGTTTTTCTGTGCAGTGTAGACATAGCCTTACAGTAATCTGGCTGTGTGGTTTGAAGTGTCCATATGATAGCAGTCTATTACAGAGTCCTCTATAACAGAAGTCTGCATATTATTGAGAGATCCTATAACAGTAGTCTGGCTGTGTGGTTCTGCGTACCCATATAATAGCAGACCTGCCGTTTAGTATGGAGTGCCCCTAATATAGTTAGTTGGCTGTGTGGTTTGCGTACCCATATAATAGCAGACCTGCCGTTTAGTATGGAGTGCCCCTACAACAGTAGTCTGGCTGTGTGGTTCTGTGTACCCATATAATAGCAGACCTGCCGTTTAGTATGGAGTGCCCCTATAACAGTAGTCTGGCTGTGTGGTTCTGTGTACCCATATAATAGCAGACCTGCCGTTTAGTATGGAGTGCCCCTATAACAGTAGTCTGGCTGTGTGGTTCTGCGTACCCATATAATAGCAGACCTGCCGTTTAGTATGGAGTGCCCCTATAACAGTAGTGTGGCGTGGGGTTCTGTGTACCATATAATAGCAGACGGCGTTTTAGTATGGAGTGCCCCTATAACAGTAGTCTGGCTGTGTGGTTCTGCGTACCCATATAATAGCAGACCTGCCGTTTAGTATGGAGTGCCCCTATAACAGTAGTCTGGCTGTGTGGTTCTGTGTACCCATATAATAGCAGACCTGCTGTTTAGTATGGAGTGCCCCTATAACAGTAGTCTGGCTGTGTGGTTCTGTGTACCCATATAATAGCAGACCTGCTGTTTAGTTTGCCGTCCCCCCTATAAACAGTGTCTGGCTGTGTGGTTCTGTGTACCATATAAAAAGCAGCCCTGCCGTTTAGTATGGGGGCCCCCCTATAACATTTAGTCTGGCTTTTGGGGTTTTTCTGCGTCCCCATATAAGGGGGCCCTGCTTTTTTAGGGGGGAAATGCCCCTAAAACAGTATTTGGCTGTTTTGGTTTTTGGAAACCCATATAAAAAGCAGACCGGGCCGGGTTTTTTATGGAGTCCCCCTATAACATTTTTTTGGGGCTTGTGGTTCATTTTTCCCTAAAACAGCAGTCTAGCTGTGTATTATGGAGAGCCCCTATAACAGCATTTCTTCTATGTAGTCTAGATGGAAAAGCTTTATGACAACACCCAGGTCAGTAAAAGTTTAGGGTGCTTCAAGGTGGCAAAATGCCAGAGTAAGCTAATTTTTCCTGAAAAAACCGGGAAAATCCTCTTTTTGGCTTTTCCCTAGCCCAGATAAAAAATAGCAAAGACATTTTACTTATTTGCTTTCCCCCTTATGTTTTAAAACTTGTTTCTGCTTTTAGGGGAAACACCCGGGCAGGCAGTGTAAAATTTAAAAAAGCCACTGATCCGGGCCCAAAAAAGGAAAGCTGGAAAAAAAATAGAATGCACTCAGTTAAAATTGGTAACTGGATAGGCTTACAGGTCTGCCTTGAATTTGCTGGCAGGTCAGCGCTTTACATAGCTGGACTGACCCCAGATTTATTCAGATATGTGAAGAGCAATCCCCTCACCCGACCTGTTGTATAAAGATACTATCCAGGTATTTCTTCCTTATATCTGTTTCTGGAAATGCTGGGTAACAAGCACAATACCCGACAGTTTAAAAACCACGGGGCACCAAAAGTTTCCCCCAAAACTTGTTTCCTGGGAGGGAAAATTTTCGGGCTATTTCATGTCTGTCATTCGGGCAGCTAAAATTTTTGGACGGGTTTCCCCCTTAAAGGGACGTGAGACGTTGGGGTGGGGGGGCGGAGGGGGGGAACAAAATTGGGGCTTTTGATTACCAAAATTTCTTAATAATAATGTCACGGCCCGCCCCTGGGGCCCCCCGCCCCCGGGTCGCGGCGCTCCGGGTTTGTGCTCCCAGCGGAGGCCCCCTTTTTTCCCCGGGCCTTTCCCCCCCGGGGGGGGTCTTTTCCCGGCCCCCCCGGGGTTCTCCTTTGGGCCCCGGGGCTTTGCTCAGTCAGTCCCGGGTTCCCGGCGCTGGCTCCCCCCCTGGGTTTTTGCGCCCCCCCCGGGGCTTTTTTAAATTTTTAAAAAAGGGGCCATTTTGCCCCGGTAATTGGGTTTGGGCCAGGCACTCCCCTTTATTTGGTCGGGCCCCTTCCTGCCAGCCCCCCCGGAAACCCTTAGTGTGTTTTACCCCCTGGAGAAAGCGTTCCTAGCTTGTCTTGTCTTTTCCGTGTACCGTTCCCCTTGTTTCCCTGTTTATCGCCCCACGAATTTTGCCCCTCCCCCGGGCCCTTCTGTGTCCACGTTTAAAGACCCAGGGGGCCGGGCCTTTTCCCGACCTTTGCCTGCCAGGGTTTAAAACCAATTCCAGAGCCCCCTGCCCTTTGCCCTTCTGCCTGCCCCGATACGAGCTTGCCTGACGAATCTTTACTACGTCTCCCCTTTGGGCCCAAAAACCGCGGAAAATTTTCCCGCCATTTGGAAAAACGACCTGGTAGCCCTCCCGCCGAAGAAAGGGTCCTTCCGCTTTCCCGGCGGGCTCTGGTAAAACCCGGGACCCTACTTAGATTCCGTTCCCTGGCGTGGGCTTCCACCATCACCTGGGGTGGTCCAGCGGATCCACTCCCCGTCCGTTACGGGTAGGTTTCGGCCATGGATCCCGCTAAGGTGTCTTTGCCAAGTGTGCCAGTATTACCCCCGTTGTGGCCAAGCAGTCCAACAGCTCGCGCAGCAAGCGCAACAGCTCGAGCAACTCTCCTCTCTGGTGCGGCAGTTCATCCCCACTAGCAGAAAGGCAGTCGGCTGCAGGGGTTCCTCCGGGGGAGTTGCTTCAGTCGGCCCCAAGCTCCGGTTACCCAAATGCCGACTAAGTTTGATGGGGTTTCCAAGGTCTGCGGGGGGCCTTATCACCCAGTGTCCCTGCATGGGGAAAATCTGGCTTTTTCATTTTCCCGTCAAAAAAAGACCCAAAGGGGGCCCTTTCGTGGTCAGTTCCTCCCCGGGTTTAAAGCCCGGGGCCTGGGCAAAACCTTTTGGGGGGCCCGAGGTCCCCCAAATTTAGGGCCGCCCCTAGCGAAATTTTACTTGATTTCCGGAGTGTCTTCGAGGGGAAACCTCTCTGTGCATGTCTCCCGAAATGGGCCCTGTTGAACCTCAGAAAGGGGAAAACCCCTTTCCCGTGGGAGATACGCCTTTGAAATTCCGCACCATTTGAAATGGGGAGTACCCTTTGGAAACGATGCATAAATTATGCGCCACGTTAAAGAAAGGCCTCTCCCAGCCCAATCAAGGATGAAATCGCCCCCCGGGCCCTTCCCCCTTTTCTTTAAGGGCAAATTTCCACCTGGCAAACCCTTTTGCATTCCGTTTTCGCGAAAGGGGTTTGAGGAGCTCCCCCAAAGAGAAGAACCAGCCCGAGCAAGAACCAGCCCGTCACGCCGCCCAATCTCATCTTGCACTGGTGTTTTACGGCCTCCACCCCCTCCTTCCAGCCACCCGGGGAAGGGGCCATGCAAGTGGATAGGCCCACCTTTCTCCGCAAGAAAATTTTAAAACCGACGGCGAAAAGAAAAACCTATTTCTCTATTTGCGGGCCCGGGTTTTATCCCCTTCCGTTGTTGTTTGCTTCGCCCACGGCGCCCGGGGGGGAACGGGCACCCCTAGGCTACGTGGGAGAAAGCATCCCTAGGTTTGTGCAGCCCTCTCCCCCCTTTGAACTTTTTCGGTCCTGATCGGCACTGAAGGGGGAAACCACTTTAAAGGGTTTCGGGCTTTTCTTGGACTCCGGACCCGCTGGGAAAATTTCGGGGACGCTCCCCCGGGTTTGTCTAAAACCACTCCCCTTCCCGGGGTTTCCCCCTGGAAAACCCTCTGTCCATTTCCCCCGTCAGGGAAAGAGATCCTCCGTGACCCGGGCCCTTTTCCCGAAATAAACCCAAATTGCCCCTCCAAGTAGGGGCACTTCACAAAGAAAGACAAATCGTTCTATGGTTCCCCGGTCTTCTTCTTTGGGGCCTATTGGGTCTTCCATGGCTGCAGGCCATGCCCGGTGTTTGACTGGCGGGAGGGGGGCGAGGCCCTTGCGAGGGGGCTCAGAGTGTCGGTCTCGCTGTTTGGGGGACCTCCCCAGGTGCCAGCCGCTTTTGGGGCAGCAAAAGGCCTTATGGGGGCCCCTTCCCCGCGCCCTTATAGGGGGTATGCTGAGGGTTCTTCTCCGGGGAAAGCGGGAGGGGCCCCTCCCGGGCCAAACATCGCCCTTTTGATTTTTCTGATTGACTATTCCCCGGGGAAACCACCCCCTGCTCGGGGCAGATTTAAACCCCTTATCCGTTCCGGAGACACAAGCCATGTAAATTTACATTCGTGAGAATCTCCAAAAAGGGGTTTATTCGGAAGTCCTCTTCTCCCGCGGGGGGGGATTCTTTTGGGGAAAAAGGGAAGGCGGTACCTTGCGCCCCTGCTTGATTCCCGGGGGGTTCTGAATAAGATCACGGTGAAAAATTGGGTTTACCCCCTCCCGTTGACCACGGAGTTATTTGATCGTCTGCAGGGGACAAAAGGGGTTTTTTCCAAGTTGGATCTAAGAGGGGGCCCACAATTTGGTCAGAAACCGCAAAGGGGGATGGAAAGGAAGACGGCCCCTTTAAAAAACAAGGGACGGCACTTCGAGTACCCCCGGGAATGCCCTTCGGGCCCGGTAATGGGGCTTGCCATCTTCCAGGGGGCTCGTGAATGAATTTTCAGGGGTCTTCTCTTTCACCTGGGGTTTGTGGTCTAAACTGGGGGCGATTTTTTGGTGTTTTTCGCCTGGGCCTCGAGACCCCCCCTTTTTTCATGTCCGGCAGGGGTTGAAGCGGGGTCCGAAATAATCACCTGTTTGCCAAAAATGGAGAAGTGCCTCTTCCCCCCAAACCGCCCCTTCCCTTTTTTGGGGGACAAATTTTTTTGATTTGAGGCCTACGTTTGGGTCCAAACAAAACTGTCAGGGCCGGTTGGGTTTTTGGGGTGGCCACGCCCAGTCGGTTTGGTGCCTACGCGTTTCTTGGGGGGGTTTTGTAACTATTATCACCAATTTTTTCCCATTTTCTACGCTAAATGGCTCCCATAGTGGCTCTCATAAGAAACCCGCTAACCCACGCAGCTTTGGGCCCCCGGCGGAGGAAGGGTTAGCAAAATAAGTCCCGCCCTTTTCCCCCAGCATCTGTCCTCTCGCCCGGGCCGGGGGGCCCCGGAAACCCCTTTACCTTGGAAGTGGATGGGCCCCGTTTCCCTGGGGTGGGAGCCCTTTTCCTTTTCGCCAAAAAAAGGGCCCCGGGGAAGACCGTAAAAAGGGGTGGTTCTTTTTTCCAAAACGTTCTCCCCGGGCCCAAAAAGGGAATACACGATAGGCGGGCCGTGAGTTGTGGCCCTCAAAATGGGTTTGGAAGAAAGGCGCTACCCTTTTTGGGGGGGGCCCCGCCATCCCATTTTGCATCTATTCGGGGCCAAAAAACCTTCAATACCTCCAGAGGCCCCAAGGGGACCTTTAAACCCCGGGAGGTAGGTGGTCGCTCTTCTTCTCCCCCTTTCTACCAGATTCACTTTTCCCGGGCCCCCCGGGGGGGAAGAACATCAAGGGGGGACGCCCTTTCCCCGGCTTCTGACCCTGGTGGGGGAAGGGTTACTCCCGAGCATATAATTCCCCCGAGCCTTATCTCGGCTGCTCCAGTTGACCCCCGGAAGGTTCCTCCAGGGAGGACCCCGTTTCGCCCTGCTTCGCAGACGATCCTGAAAAAGGGGCCATTGCTTTTGGTGGCCGGGCATCCCGGGGGGCTCATAAAACCCTTCTTTTGATATCCCCGGGTTTTATTGGTGGCCCGAGCTCCGTCAAGGATTCAAGGATTTGTTTTAGGGTGTAAATCCCGTGCCCCCAAAAAAGAGCCCCGTCAAAGCCGGCAGGGCCCACTACACCCCCCTACCCATTCCGACGCAACCCTTGGGGCCAAAAATTGCGATGGAAATTTTTTAAACGATTTCCCTCCTTTTGGCTTGGGGAAACCGTAAATTTTGGTTTACTACTGGGTCGGTTCTCCAAGATGGCGGGATTTTTTTCCCTTGCCCGGGGCCCGCCCTCGGGCCAAACCGGGCCCGGCGGAGCTATTTTTCCAACATGTGTTCCGTCTGCATGGGCTCCCCCGCAAATCGTCCGGATCGGGGAGTCCGTTTGTCTCCAAGTTCTGGGGGGTTTTTCCCCGTGTTCCCAACTCCAGGTGAAAACTTTTGATTTTTCGTTTTGCTTACCCAAACCCCAGTCGAAAGGGGAGGTTGGGGGAGAGGGAAAACCAGGGGCTTGGGTTTGGGTTTCTACGGGACTTCGGTTTTAGCACGCCCAAGGGCGATTGGTTTTTCCAACTTGTTTCAAGGGCGGAGTTTCGTCAAAATCCCAAACTCAGAATTCCCCAGGGGTCTCTCCCCTTTTAATTGTAAAACGGTTGGGTTCCCCGCCCACCCCTCCCTCTGGCATCTCCTTCCGAAAGGGTTTCCCGCGGCCCCGGGGCGACTAGTTCAGGACATAAAGGGCCATCTGGTTCCCCGACCGCCCCAAACTTGCTACGCGCTTTCGGGGCGCCGAAACCCCAAAATGACAAAGGAAAAAAGTCCTCCCCCCTGTCTTCTCCCCCGGTGACAAAAGGGGTGGGTGTCGGCAGATTTTCCGTTTTAAGATGCCCTCCTACAAATTGGGACCCCCCTTCCGGGGGCCCTTTTGGGGGTTTTCACTCGCATTAATCCCGGTTTTCTTACAAACTTCGGCTCCCTCCCACCTGGAATTCCCAACTCAAATTTCCAAGTTTCTCTCTAAAAACCCCGGGGCCTTAACCGTTTTCTTGAAGTTAAACCCTCCCCCACCCATTGTGATGCTTTTCCCAAAGTCTTTGAAGTCAAAAGGGGATTGGTATGAGGGGAAGTAGAGGGGGAAAAGGTACTTTCTGGTAGGGCGGAAGGGTTTGGTCCTGAAAAAGGTCTTGGGAAAAGGGGGGAGAATATCCCCGAACCGTAATTTATCCAGGAGATTTCTTCGATCCCGGGAAGAAAAGGGGGGCCCCAAAGGGGGGGTTTCCCGTCACGGACGCCCCCTGCGCCTCCGTCCCCGGGGCGCAGGCGCGTCCCTGCTGGGGGGCTCCCCGCGGACCCCCTCCCGCACGTTGGGTTTTGGGGTCCCCTCTTTTTCCCAGTCCCCGCCGGCGTCTACTTTCCCGGCCGGCTCCTGCTCGTCAGTCCCGGGCTCCCCGGGCGTGGGTCCGCCCTAGGGGGCGCGCGGGCCCGGCTGTTTTAAATTTAAAGGGGCAGTGCGCCCGGGAATTTGGGGATTGCCCCGGGGATGCTTTCCCATTTAGGTCTGGGGCCCCCTTTCCCGCCGGGGCCCCCGCCGGGTTTTTTGGGTGTTTTACCTTTTTGGGGAAAGCGTTCCTAGCCTTTTTCTTGTCTATCCGTTTTACGTAAACCCCCTTTACTCGTTATGACCCCGGGTTTTTGCCCGCCTGCCCTGACCCTTTTGCCCTTTTCCACGCTTTCGATCCAGGCCACCTGTCCTACCTTTTTCCCGTCCAGTTTCCCATCCCGAGCCGCCTGTTTCCCGACCTTTTTGCCTGTCCCCAAATACGAGCTTGCCTGAAAAACCCGTAAATAGTTACCCTTTGGGGCCGCCACCCCAGGCAAGTCCGCCAGTGGGGTAAAGAAACCTGGTAGACTCCCGCCGCGCAAGTCCATCCCGCTTTGGGCGGGCTCGGTGAATCCCCGGGACCTACTTAGTTTCGTTCCCTGGCGTGGGCTTCCACCATCGCCTGCGGTGGTCCAGCGGATCCACTTCCCGTCCGTTACAAATAATAATTGTAAAGCACTGTTAGATGACTTCTGTTACTTAGTTACTGTATCTTGGCACTGCTACTTAGGCACTGTGCAGGGTATTATTGTTGTAGGGTATGGAGACGGTTGCACCACAAACCAATGTTATTCAGGCATCTGTACAAAATTAATACTTGGCCAAAATATGGCATTATTGCTGTGTGTTGCTTATAAAAGCCGGTCGGTTATTTTACACTCATTGTATACACTGTATGAATGGGCAACAGAAAGTGCCACACCGGACACCATCCACCCAAAAGCTCTGGACTTTTACCTGATATCATTACTGGTTGGTATTTAACCTGTCATCTAACACTTCATTGTATGGACCGACATACCGATGCATCAACATATTTTACACATTCTATTTTCGACCAGAATTTGTCCGGTTTGTGTGCCGTGCACCGGCGCCGGGGGGGGGGGATGGTTTTTCTTGGAGGAGCTGAGAAAACCTCCCCCTTTAATTCACTTTCACATTTCCGTCCCAAAACGGACGGAAAATGTGCATGTATAAAGTTTTCGGGGAGCACACGGGTGGGGAAAACCCCCGGGGGGAAAACCCATGCAGTGGGGGCTGGGCCGGGTTTTTTCCCTGGGGGCCCCTTTTGCCGTTTCGACCGGCTTTTCAGATGGTCTTCAAAACCGCAAACCGTCTGAAAATCCGGCCGAAAACCCATGCCATAGGGACATCCCACTCTGTAACAATTTATCTGTACTTTACTTTGTTTTTTTATGTGTCACTGTATCTATCTTATATCCCATTTTTTGCTATTAATATGTTCACGTGGCCCTCATTTGTGGAGGTATGTTATCCTGTGGCTACATTTTAACTATTTAAGTTAAATCAACTGATTTTGTTTCTTTTATTTGTCACTATATTCTGAGGCCGAGTTCACACGGCGTATAGCGGCGCATACCTGTGCGCCACTATACGGCTGCTGTTGAAAGTACTTAGCTGGCCAGCATGTACTTTCAATAGCACTCCGGCCCGGCTCCCATTCACTTTCCCCGGCACGTAAGCGCCTGAAAGAAGTGACATGTCACTTCTTTTTTTTTTTGTTAACTGTATTTTTATTGAAAACAGTTTTGTATATATATAATATTAGAATACAATGCCAGTGAGTCAATACATGAACTATTCAATGGAAGTACATCGAGATCTTGCTTCAAAATTTCAAGGTCACTAAATAATGAGACATGTACAACTTCTAAATACAGCTGTAAGAGGTATTATGTACTAAAGACATCCTGTATTCTGATTTTACGCAAAAACTAGTGGAAATACAAAAACATAGAAAATACGCTACATCCTGTTTTCATGCTAGGAGATTTATAAAGGGGGGGAACCAGTAACACATATCACAAGACGAAATACAAGAAGGAAAGAGGGGGAAAGGTGAGGGAGCGTATCGTAGTAATACGAGCAGTATACATAACTATGAATTCGATCAGTTATGGTTAAGAAGAGAATTTATGGTAATCAAATCAGAGATTCTTTGCGGCTACGTATGAATCCCATTTGGACCAAACTTCAGAAAAGGAATCTATGGTATTATTCAGTGAAGCTGTTAAATATTCCATATGACGTATATCTTTTAGTCTGTGGACCACGTCTGGGAAAGAAGGGGGATCGCTCCTCTTCCAGAAGGAGGAGATCAGACATCTCCCTGCAGTTAGAATATGTATGATCAGTTTTAGCGGAGATTTTCCGATTGGGGTACTTGAAAGGTTGAGCAGGTAGAAAAGAGGGTCCAAAGGCGGTTTCAGACCCGTAGTGTCTGTGATTAGACGTTTCACTATCTTCCACAGGACTTGGATCCTGGGGCATTCCCAGAAAATATGGTAGATGTGACCAGGGGCCTTATGACACCTCCAGCAGATATTCGGGATTAGCGGGTTTAGTTTATGTAGGAAAGAGGGGGTATGATACCACATTAATAGTATTTTATATTGGTTTTCTTGATATAGATTACATCTCGAAGTTTGAGCCGCCCTCCTCCAAATTATATGCCATTCATCTTCTGTTATATCTCTCTGGACAAAGTTTTCCCATTTGGACATGTAGCTGTGTTTATTAGAAATTAATGTCGCTGATTAGAGAAATTAGATATGGATAGATTAGGGCCCTTGGTTGAGCTATTTTGCCTGCAAATTAATTCAAATTGCGTAGGCTGAGAAACCCTGCGAGCACCCAAGGCTGTATGTAGAAAATGCACTATCTGCATATATGTATATCTACATGATTCAGCTAGGGAGTATCTCGCTTTTATTCTGTCGAATTGCATTAGTCGACCAGAGGAGTGTTCCACCAGGTCTGCTGCCTGAAAGAGTTTGTTGTCAAACCACACCTTCATAGCAGGGTTGTTCATGCTTCCTGAAAATGCAGGGTTGAACAGGAAGGAGGTCAGACCTGACGAGGGGGAACAGAGATTATATTTTTTTTCACATTTTTTCCATACATCTCTTGTCACTACCATAGGACCAAGTAAGGTTCTAGCTAGAGGGATTGAGGGAGCATTCCAAAGAAAAGAATTTGGGTGTACTGGGGCAATCCACATTTTTTCCAGCTCAACCCATCTCGCGTAGGCATATAGTGATGACCAGGCTGGGATGCGTCTCAGCTGAGTTGCCCAGTAGTATTTCAATAGGTCTGGGACTCCCAACCCCCCCTTTTCCCTTTTCGCCATAAGGATAGTTTTTTTAATTCGGTGTCTACCATAAGCCCAAATAAATTTAATTATAGACGTTTGCAGGGCTCTTAAGGCTCCCAATGGGATTGGTATGGGGAGTGTTTCAAAAAGATATAGAATTTTAGGGAGGATGGTCATTTTGATTGCCGCGATTCGTCCAAACCACGACAGGGGTAGTTGCTTCCACTTCTGTAGATATGTACGAATGTCCGCATATAATTTAGGGAATTTTTCCAATAGGGAAAAAAGTTCTGTCAGATTACCCCCTAGATATTTTTTCAGAGGAGGTTTTCCAATTGTAATGATAATTGTGTTGGAGGGAATTTATCTCCATTTGTCTTAATTTTATGGGGAGGGCTTCAGTTTTGCTAGTGTTAATTTTATATCCTGATATGCCTTGGAAAACATGTAAGAGGGAATGCAGGTTCGGCAATGTGGTGTGTAGAGAAGTGAGCGTCAAGAGAATATCATCTGCAAACAATGACAATTTGTATTCTATACTGTTGATAGTCACTCCCTTTATGTCTGGATTAAGGCGTATGGCTGAGGCTAGAGGTTCAACACACAGTACAAATAACAATGGGGAGAGGGGACATCCCTGTCTTGTGCCATTGGTCAGTTTCATTAGGGGAGATGCCGCGTGGGGTAATTTAATTGTGGCTGTCGGGGAAGAGTATAAAACCTTCAATGCGTCTACAAATGGGCCTTTAAAACCAAATCTACCGAGCGTTTCCATCATGTATGTCCAATTCAGGCGATCGAACGCCTTTTCAGCGTCAAGGCTTAACAGTAAACCTGGGGAGTCTAATTTATCGAGAGCATCTATGAGACTGATTGCCCGACGTGTGTTGTCTCCTCCTTGGCGACCGAGGACAAACCCTACCTGGTCTTTATGCACCAGTCTAGGCATCCATATTGCTAAACGGTCAGCTAAAATCTTAGTAAATATTTTCAAGTCTGTGTTTAGCAGGGCAATCGGCCTATAGTTAGCTGCTTCCATAGGGTCTTTGTCTGGTTTAGGTATAAGGGTAATGTATGAATGCAAAAAACTGTCTGGGGTAGGGGAGCCCCTTAGAATGGAGTTGTAAATTTGCAGTTGAAAAGGAATTAATTGTGGGGCGTATGCCTGGTAATATAGATTTGTTAGGCCATCTGGCCCCGGTGCCTTCCCATTTTTCAGATTTTTCAACACCCCCTCTAGTTCTTCTGAATCAATAGGTGCATTGAGGGCCTCCCTGGCTGTTGATGAAAGTGTGGGGATATTACATTTGTCAAAAAAATGCTGAAAAACTTGTTCCCTCTCACTCGGCGAAGATGGTAGGGTATCAGGGAGAGTGTATAACTTAGAGAAGTATGTGTGGAATAATTTCGCTACCTTCTCCGGGTCATGTGTAATCCGCCCCGTCCCCGATTTTAAAGCGTGCGGTTGTCTCCGGATTGCGTCATCCCTGAGTTGCTTTGCCAGTAATGAGTGTGCTCTATTCCCTTTTTCATAGTATCTCTGTCTAGAGAATACCAGGAGCTTTTCAGTCTTCCCAATCATCAAGGCTTTGAGTTGTGAACGCAGATCCAATATCTTTCTCAATTTGGCCTTGGTTGGGCGAGCACCCAAAGATGACTCCAATCTCGTTAATTGGGATTGCACTAGTTGTGTCTGCAATCGGGCATCTCGCTTAAGCTTTGAGCCTATTGCAATGCATGTGCCTCGTATTACAGCTTTGTGGGCCTCCCAGAGAGTAATCGGGGACGAAACGGAACCCACATTGGTGGCAAAGTAGTCTTCTATTTGTTTTCTAATTTGTTCTCTGGTACAGGGATTCTTAACTAAACTCTCATTTAGTCTCCAGTGGCATCTCCGAGTGTCATTGTAATCAGAGCGCAATGTCATGGAGATAGGTGCGTGATCTGACCATGAGATATGGCCTATTTCCGCTGTAGCCAGACGTCTGAGAGTAGGGATATTGCCCAGGAAAAGGTCAATTCTGGAGTGCGAGTTGTGCGGGTGGGAGAAGAATGTAAAACTGTGCTCTGTGGGATGGGCAATTCTCCATAAATCAAAGAGCCCAAATCGTCGAATTAATTTTCGAAATTCCCTAGAGAGGTTAGTCTGGGTGGGGTCTGGAGTTGTTTGTCGTGTGTGTAGTCTATCCATTTTTTCTGAAAGCGCTAAATTGAAGTCTCCTCCCAAGAGTACCATAGAGGAGGATGCCCTCTGAAGCTTAAGGAGGACTCGTTTTAAAAATCTTAACTGTGATTGATTTGGGGCGTATATGTTACAGATGGTCAAGGGCGATCCCAGGTACATGCCCTGTAGAATGATGTATCTACCCTGCTCATCCATTATGGAGCTAGAGACTTGGCATGGACAGGTGGCAGAAATCATGATTGCCACTCCTGCTTTTTTTTTGTCTTAGGAAGCTATGTAGGAGAGTGGGTAATGATTTTTAAAAAAATTAAGATTACCTAGTTTGTTGAAATGAGTTTCCTGTAGGAATACAATTTCAGCTTTGCTATTTCTGAGTTCAGTGAATAGGAGTCTACGCTTCCGTACTGAATTAAGGCCTTTTACATTTATAGATAGTATTTTAACCATTGTCAAAATGAGATGGGGGCATTGCAATCTCTGTCTGATCCTTCTAAGAGTAATGACATCTACTCGTAGGAGGGTTAGGGGAGGAAAAAAATTTGGAATGGGGGG